>CM031951.1:6078747-6156247 GCA_018749465.1 Paracanthobrama guichenoti | reverse complement strand
GCATTTTTTCCGAGCCTCGCTCGGGCGTTATTCTGCAGCTCTAATTCTGTCCGAAGACCTCCAGCCAAACCAGAGCAACACAAACCACAGTCTCAGGGATAGAACAGTGAACACAACTATCTAACGAACTAAAACGGGCATTAAAGACGGCTGTTAAAGGCCCGTCGCAGCTGCAGAACCAGGACTGAGAGTCGGCATCGATTCCAAGATGAGATCATGAACATCTGAGAGTTCAGATGGGAGTGAATTCCTCTTGCTGTTTATCTCAAGCCACATTTGACATTGTTTCCCCTGCAAAAGTAATGTTGCGATGGAGCCGCACCACTAAATGTTTACTTCCTGAAGGAAATATCAGTGTTTGTGCAGAGGCAAATTCAGTTTGAGTCTGTGTGTATTCAAAACATAATCTAACAGTCTTCGCAGTGCGGCACTCAGTTAAACAGATGCGAGAAACAGAGCAAATCAGAATCCAGTATGCAAATATTACAACAGGCCATTACATTTTGAATGGTGAATATTTAAGTAATGCAAACTCCTTTATTCTCACATACAAAGATACAAAGATTTTTTGTAATTTTACGTTTATTAGAGCATATCTTAGCAGCATGAGCCAAACTCTATTGTGTCAAAGGTCAATAAAAATGTGACTCTTTAAAGTTCTAATGTGGTGCATAAAGTGCTGAAACACCAGTAAGCAATGCTGAGATGGTTATAAAACACGTCTATTTAAATAAGCCTATTTTTGTGTGCATACACTCACCTAAAGCATTATTAGGAACACCTGTTCAATTTCTCATTAATGCGATTATCTAATCAACCAATCACATGGCAGTTGCTTCAGTGCATTTAGGGGTGTGGTCCTGGTCAAGACAATCTCCTGAACTCCAAACTGAATGTCAGAATGGGAAAGAAAGGTGATTTAAGCAATTTTGAGCGTGGCATGGTTGTTGGTGCCAGATGGGCCGGTCTGAGTATTTCACAATCTGCTCAGTTACTGGGATTTTCACACACAACCATTTCTAGGGTTTACAAAGAATGGTGTGAAAAGGGAAAAACATCCAGTATGCGGCAGTCCTGTGGGCGAAAATGCCTTGTTGATGCTAGAGGTCAGAGGAGAATGGGCCGACTGATTCAAGCTGACAGAAGAGCAACTTTGACTGAAATAACCACTCGTTACAACCGAGGTATGCAGCAAAGCATTTGTGAAGCCACAACACGCACAACCTTGAGGCGGATGGGCTACAACAGCAGAAGACCCCACCGGGTACCACTCATCTCCACTACAAATAGGAAAAAGAGGCTACAATTTGCACGAGCTCACAAATTGGTTTCTTGAACATGACAATGAGTTCACTGTACTAAAATGGCCCCCACAGTCACCAGATCTCAACCCAATAGAGCATCTTTGGGATGTGGTGGAACGGGAGCTTCGTGCCCTGGATGTGCATCCCACAAATCTCCATCAACTGCAAGATGCTATCCTATCAATATGGGCCAACATTTCTAAAGAATGCTTTCAGCACCTTGTTGAATCAATGCCACGTAGAATTAAGGCAGTTCTGAAGGAGAAAGGGGGTCAAACACAGTATCAGTATGTGTTCCTAATAATCCTTTAGCTGAGTGAGTGTATTTTATGTATTGTGTATTTATTAGAGTACACTTAAAATAATTGCTGTAGAATTTACTTTGAAACCATTTTCACTCAGAAACTGCTAGTAAATTTCACAAATAATTGCAAAGATAGCACATAAATAAATCAAATAACAAATAAAAATAAATCAATAAATTAAAAATAAAATAAATAAATAATAATTAAAATAATAAAGAATATAATATAAATAATACATATAAATAAAATAAATAAATCATACATAAATAAATAATATAAATAAATTACAAATCATAAATAAATAAATACAAATAAATCATACATGCATAAAAATAAATAATAAATATAAATTAAAAATAAATCATAAATAAATAAAAATGTAATAAATAAATAAATAAATAACAGAAATAATAGAAATAAAAATAAATCATACATACAAATAAATAAATAAAGTAGACTTATAATTTATAAAACTTATAAAATAAATTATCTGCAAAACAAAAGTGTGCATGGTAACCAGATCAGGCTTAATTAATTGTAGAAGTCCATTAGGTTGAATACTTCAGGTTTAGAGCTTCAGAACAAACCCTGAGCAGAAGGCTTGAGGCGAATGACAGCCATGAATCAGTTTCATGCTTTTAAACGAGTGTTAATTACCAGCAGTCACAAGCGATCCGCGTCTTACCCTCCTCATATCCTGCGTTTCTGAAACCCTGTCTGATCCTTCAGCACTTCCACTAAATGGGAAGTTTTTATCCCAGTTTTACTGGCAAATCTTCCTTGTAGGGAAACAAGATCCCAATCCAAATCCGAGCTTTTGTATTTTTATGAATTTTGTGTTGTTGTCTGTTAGCTCACTCCTGTCAGCCGGTGAAGCTGCCACTCACAGTGAAAGACATCGGAGCGAGGCGACTGCGCTCACAGACACTCGCTAATTAGGACAGAAGCGTTAAAAGAAGGTTAGAAGGAGCTGACAGCACGAGGGCTGTGTCTAAATAACGGCCTCTCGTTCCCAGCGCTCATTTGCATTGAAATCATGCCAGGCCACATTCACTTCATCCTAGATTAAAACAGGCCGTGAAAAGGGAACTCAAAGGATGTCGACTTCAAGACTGACATTAACCAATGTGCAGCCAGAGCGCTCAACATCTTTATATCAAACTGAGATTTATGTCTGTGAATTGCATATACATTTTCCTAGTGCTGTCAAATCGATTAATCGTGATTAATCACATCTAACATTAAAGCTTGTAAATGTATATGTACACACACACACACACACACACACACACACACATGTGTTCCACAAATGTGGAATGATATTGAAACAAATTGGATTTATTGATGATAAACATATAAACTAGTCATTGTGTAATTAAAAGATTAACGATTACAGATATTTTACCCATTTCATTTATGCATGACTGACAAATATGTGTCACATTAAGTTTATTAGTATGTCTATGTTAAAACTGTGTAATCCAAATGGATGGATATTTTATATGCAACTCAAATACATATTGCAAGATTACACTGTTATTTTCCTGTTTATTCCCATAAAGCTGCAAATGATCTCTATTGTATAAAGTGCTATAGAAATAACGCTGACTTGAGAGTTTTTGGGTGAACCGTTCCTTTAAAACCCCCACATGCTTGTCATGCCAGCTGTTGCCATGGTGTTTTGCAGGCAACCGCCACACATCTTGGCACTGGTGTTACACATCAGACTCCTTCACTCCTGGAAACACTGAAGAGTTTACATTGCGCTCATGACACACATGACACGAGAAGGAGACTGAACTGATGGAGCTCGTCTGATGCAGGTCACATAAACTAGTCTCATCTTCACATGTAAACTAGTCACCACCGCTTCACATGTACACTAGTCACCGCTTCACATGTACACTAGTCACCGCTTCACAAGTAAACTAGTCACCGCTTCACATGTAAACTAGTCTCCGCTTCACATGTAAACTAGTCACCGCTTCACATGTAAACTAGTCACCGCTTCACATGTACACTAGTCACCGCTTCACAAGTAAGCTAGTCACCGCTTCACATGTAAACTAGTCACCACCGCTTCACAAGTAAACTAGTCACCACCGCTTCACAAGTAAACTAGTCACTGCTTCACATGTACACTAGTCACCGCTTCACAAGTAAACTAGTCACCGCTTCACAAGTAAACTAGTCACCGCTTCACATGTACACTAGTCTCCGCTTCACATGTAAACTAGTCACCACCGCTTCACAAATAAAAAAGTCACCACCGCTTCACAAGTAAACTAGTCACCGCTTCACATGTAAACTAGTCTCCGCTTCACATGTAAACTAGTCACCACCGCTTCACATGTAAACTAGTCACCACCGCTTCACAAGTAAACTAGTCACCACTGCTTCACAAGTAAACTAGTCACCGTTTCACATGTAAACTAGTCACCTCTTCACATGTAAACTAGTCACCTCTTCACATGTAAACTAGTCTCCACTTCACATGTAAACTAGTCACCGCTTCACATGTAAACTAGTCACCACCGCTTCACATGTAAACAAGTCACCACCGCTTCACAAATAAAAAAGTCACCACCGCTTCACAAGTAAACTAGTCACCGCTTCACATGTAAACTAGTCTCTGCTTCACATGTAAACTAGTCACCACCGCTTTACATGTAAACTAGTCACCACCGCTTCACAAGTAAAAAAGTCACCACCGCTTCACAAGTAAACTAGTCACCACCGCTTCACATGTAAACTAGTCACCACCGCTTCACATGTAAACTAGTCACCACCGCTTCACATGTAAACTAGTCACCAGCACTTCACATGTAAACTAGTCACCACCGCTTCACAAGTAAACTAGTCACCACCGCTTCACAAGTAAACTAGTCACCACTGCTTCACAAGTAAACTAGTCACCGTTTCACATGTAAACTAGTCACCGCTTCACAAGTAAACTAGTCACCACCGCTTCACATGTAAACTAGTCACCACCGCTTCACAAGTAAACTAGTCACCACCGCTTCACATGTAAACTAGTCACCACCGCTTCACAAATAAAAAAGTCACCACCGCTTCACAAGTAAACTAGTCACCACCGCTTCACAAGTAAACTAGTCACCACCGCTTCACATGTAAACTAGTCACCGCTTCACATGTAAACTAGTCACCACCGCTTCACAAATAAAAAAAGTCACCACCGCTTCACAAGTAAACTAGTCACCGCTTCACATGTAAACTAGTCTCCGCTTCACATGTAAACTAGTCACCACCGCTTCACAAATAAAAAAGTCACCACCGCTTCACAAGTAAACTAGTCACCACCGCTTCACAAGTAAACTAGTCACCGCTTCACATGTACACTAGTCACCGCTTCACAAGTAAACTAGTCACCGCTTCACATGTACACTAGTCTCCGCTTCACA
This sequence comes from Paracanthobrama guichenoti, assembly GCA_018749465.1. NCBI lineage: Eukaryota > Metazoa > Chordata > Actinopteri > Cypriniformes > Gobionidae > Paracanthobrama > Paracanthobrama guichenoti. The sequence continues at coordinate 6,151,216 of CM031951.1, read as the reverse complement.
TGTAAACTAGTCACCACCGCTTCACATGTAAACTAGTCACCACCGCTTCACATGTAAACTAGTCACCAGCACTTCACATGTAAACTAGTCACCACCGCTTCACAAGTAAACTAGTCACCACCGCTTCACAAGTAAACTAGTCACCGTTTCACATGTAAACTAGTCACCTCTTCACATGTAAACTAGTCACCACCGCTTCACAAATAAAAAAGTCACCACCGCTTCACAAGTAAACTAGTCACCGCTTCACATGTAAACTAGTCTCCGCTTCACATGTAAACTAGTCACCACCGCTTCACAAATAAAAAAGTCACCACCGCTTCACATGTAAACTAGTCTCCGCTTCACATGTAAACTAGTCACCACCGCTTCACAAATAAAAAAGTCACCACCGCTTCACAAGTAAACTAGTCACCGCTTCACATGTAAACTAGTCTCCGCTTCACATGTAAACTAGTCACCACCGCTTCACAAATAAAAAAGTCACCACCGCTTCACAAGTAAACTAGTCACCACCGCTTCACAAGTAAACTAGTCACCGCTTCACATGTACACTAGTCACCGCTTCACAAGTAAACTAGTCACCGCTTCACATGTACACTAGTCTCCGCTTCACATGTAAACTAGTCACCACCGCTTCACATGTAAACTAGTCACCACCGCTTCACATGTACACTAGTCTCCGCTTCACATGTAAACTAGTCACCACTGCTTCACATGTACACTAGTCTCCGCTTCACATGTAAACTAGTCTCCGCTTCACATGTAAACTAGTCTCTGCTTCACATGTACACTAGTCACCGCTTCACATGTACGCTAGTCACCGCTTCACAAGTAAACTAGTCACCGCTTCACATGTACACTAGTCACCACCGCTTCACAAGTAAACTAGTCACCACCGCTTCACAAGTAAACTAGTCACCACCACTTGACCTGTAAACTAGTCTCCGCTTCACATGTAAACTAGTCACCACCGCTTCACAAGTAAACTAGTCACCACCACTTCACATGTAAACTAGTCACCGCTTCACATGTAAACTAGTCACCACCGCTTGACCTGTAAACTAGTCTCCGCTTCACATGTAAACTAGTCACCACCGCTTCACATGTAAACTAGTCACCGCTTCACATGTAAACTAACTAGTCACCGCTTCACATGTAAACTAGTCACCACCGCTTGACCTGTAAACTAGTCTCCGCTTCACATGTAAACTAGTCACCACCGCTTCACATGTAAACTAGTCACCACCGCTTCACATGTAAACTAGTCACCACCACTTCACATGTAAACTAGTCACCACCGCTTCACATGTACACTAGTCACCACTGCTTCACAAGTAAACTAGTCACCGCTTCACATGTAAACTAGTCACCACCGCTTCACATGTAAACTAGTCACCACCGCTTCACAAGTAAACTAGTCACCACCGCTTCACAAGTAAACTAGTCACCACCGCTTCACACAAGTAAACTAGTCACCACTTCACATGTAAACTAGTCACCGCTTCACATGTAAACTAGTCACCACCGCACACATAAACTAGTCTACCGCTTCACATGTAAACTAGTTTACATGTAAACTAGTCACCACCGCTTCACAAATAAAAAAGTCACCACCGCTTCACAAGTAAACTAGTCACCACCGCTTCACATGTAAACTAGTCACCACCGCTTCACATGTAAACTAGTCACCACCGCTTCACATGTAAACTAGTCACCACCGCTTCACAAGTAAACTAGTCACCACCGCTTCACATGTAAACTAGTCACCACCGCTTCACATGTAAACTAGTCACCACCGCTTCACATGTAAACTAGTCACCACCGCTTCACATGTAAACTAGTCACCAGCACTTCACATGTAAACTAGTCACCACCGCTTCACAAGTAAACTAGTCACCACTGCTTCACAAGTAAACTAGTCACCACTGCTTCACAAGTAAACTAGTCACCGTTTCACATGTAAACTAGACACCACCGCTTCACAAATAAAAAAGTCACCACCGCTTCACAAGTAAACTAGTCACCGCTTCACATGTAAACTAGTCTCCGCTTCACATGTAAACTAGTCACCACCGCTTCACATGTAAACTAGTCACCAGCACTTCACATGTAAACTAGTCACCACCGCTTCACATGTAAACTAGTCACCACCACTTCACAAGTAAACTAGTCACCACCGCTTCACATGTAAACTAGTCACCACCGCTTCACATGTAAACTAGTCACCACCGCTTGACCTGTAAACTAGTCTCCGCTTCACATGTAAACTAGTCACCACCGCTTCACATGTAAACTAGTCACCACCGCTTCACATGTAAACTAGTCACCACCACTTCACATGTAAACTAGTCACCACCGCTTCACATGTACACTAGTCACCACTGCTTCACAAGTAAACTAGTCACCGCTTCACATGTAAACTAGTCACCACCGCTTCACATGTAAACTAGTCACCACCGCTTCACAAGTAAACTAGTCACCACCGCTTCACAAGTAAACTAGTCACCACCGCTTCACAAGTAAACTAGTCACCACTTCACATGTAAACTAGTCACCGCTTCACATGTAAACTAGTCACCACCGCTTCACATGTAAACTAGTCACCACCGCTTCACAAATAAAAAAGTCACCACCGCTTCACAAGTAAACTAGTCACCACCGCTTCACATGTAAACTAGTCACCACCGCTTCACATGTAAACTAGTCACCACCGCTTCACATGTAAACTAGTCACCACCGCTTGACCTGTAAACTAGTCTCCGCTTCACATGTAAACTAGTCACCACCGCTTCACATGTAAACTAGTCACCACCGCTTCACAAGTAAACTAGTCACCACCGCTTCACATGTAAACTAGTCACCACCACTTGACCTGTAAACTAGTCTCCGCTTCACATGTAAACTAGTCACCGCTTCACATGTAAACTAGTCACCGCTTCACATGTAAACTAGTCACCACCACTTCACATGTAAACTAGTCACCACCGCTTCATAAGTAAACTAGTCACCACCGCTTCACATGTAAACTAGTCTTCGCTTCACATGTAAACTAGTCTCCGCTTCACATGTAAACTAGTCACCACCGCTTCACATGTAAACTAGTCACCGCTTCACATGTAAACTAGTCACCACCGCTTGACCTGTAAACTAGTCACCACCGCTTCACATGTAAACTAGTCACCACCGCTTCACATGTAAACTAGTCACCACCGCTTCACATGTAAACTAGTCACCGCTTCACATGTAAACTAGTCTCCGCTTCACATGTAAACTAGTCACCACCGCTTCACAAATAAAAAAGTCACCACCGCTTCACAAGTAAACTAGTCACCACCGCTTCACAAGTAAACTAGTCACCGCTTCACATGTACACTAGTCACCGCTTCACAAGTAAACTAGTCACCGCTTCACATGTACACTAGTCTCCGCTTCACATGTAAACTAGTCACCACCGCTTCACATGTAAACTAGTCACCACCGCTTCACATGTACACTAGTCTCCGCTTCACATGTAAACTAGTCACCACTGCTTCACATGTACACTAGTCTCACCGCTTCACATGTAAACTAGTCTCCGCTTCACATGTAAACTAGTCTCTGCTTCACATGTACACTAGTCACCGCTTCACATGTACACTAGTCACCGCTTCACAAGTAAACTAGTCACCGCTTCACATGTACACTAGTCACCACCGCTTCACAAGTAAACTAGTCACCACCGCTTCACAAGTAAACTAGTCACCACCACTTGACCTGTAAACTAGTCTCCGCTTCACATGTAAACTAGTCACCACCGCTTCACAAGTAAACTAGTCACCACCACTTCACATGTAAACTAGTCACCCGCTTCACATGTAAACTAGTCACCACCGCTTGACCTGTAAACTAGTCTCCGCTTCACATGTAAACTAGTCACCACCGCTTCACATGTAAACTAGTCACCGCTTCACATGTAAACTAGTCACCACCGCTTCACATGTAAACTAGTCACCACCGCTTGACCTGTAAACTAGTCTCCGCTTCACATGTAAACTAGTCACCACCGCTTCACATGTAAACTAGTCACCACACGCTTCACATGTAAACTAGTCACCACCACTTCACATGTAAACTAGTCACCACCGCTTCACATGTACACTAGTCACCACCGCTTCACAAGTAAACTAGTCACCACCGTTTCACAAGTAAACTAGTCACCACCGCTTCACAAGTAAACTAGTCACCACTTCACATGTAAACTAGTCACCACCGCTTCACATGTAAACTAGTCACCACCGCTTTACATGTAAACTAGTCACCACCGCTTCACAAATAAAAAAGTCACCACCGCTTCACAAGTAAACTAGTCACCACCGCTTCACATGTAAACTAGTCACCACCGCTTCACATGTAAACTAGTCACCACCGCTTCACATGTAAACTAGTCACCACGCACATGTCACATGTAAACACAGTCAGTCACCGCTTCACAAGTAAACTAGTCACCACTGCTTCACAAGTAAACTAGTCACCACTGCTTCACAAGTAAACTAGTCACCGTTTCACATGTAAACTAGACACCACCGCTTCACAAATAAAAAAGTCACCACCGCTTCACAAGTAAACTAGTCACCGCTTCACATGTAAACTAGTCTCCGCTTCACATGTAAACTAGTCACCACCGCTTCACATGTAAACTAGTCACCAGCACTTCACATGTAAACTAGTCACCACCGCTTCACATGTAAACTAGTCACCGCTTCACATGTAAACTAGTCACCACCGCTTCACATGTAAACTAGTCACCACCGCTTGACCTGTAAACTAGTCTCCGCTTCACATGTAAACTAGTCACCACCGCTTCACATGTAAACTAGTCACCACCGCTTCACATGTAAACTAGTCACCACCGCTTCACATGTAAACTAGTCACCACCGCTTCACATGTACACTAGTCACCACCGCTTCACAAGTAAACTAGTCACCGCTTCACATGTAAACTAGTCACCACCGCTTCACATGTAAACTAGTCACCACCGCTTCACAAGTAAACTAGTCACCACCGCTTCACAAGTAAACTAGTCACCACCGCTTCACAAGTAAACTAGTCACCACTTCACATGTAAACTAGTCACCGCTTCACATGTAAACTAGTCACCACCGCTTCACATGTAAACTAGTCACCACCGCTTCACAAATAAAAAGTCACCACCGCTTCACAAGTAAACTAGTAAACAGTCACCACCGCTTCACATGTAAACTAGTCACACTCACCACCGCTTCACATGTAAACTAGTCACCACCGCTTCACATGTAAACTAGTCACCACCGCTTGACCTGTAAACTAGTCTCCGCTTCACATGTAAACTAGTCACCACCGCTTCACATGTAAACTAGTCACCACCGCTTCACAAGTAAACTAGTCACCACCGCTTCACATGTAAACTAGTCACCACCACTTGACCTGTAAACTAGTCTCCGCTTCACATGTAAACTAGTCACCGCTTCACATGTAAACTAGTCACCGCTTCACATGTAAACTAGTCACCACCACTTCACATGTAAACTAGTCACCACCGCTTCATAAGTAAACTAGTCACTTCACATTCACATGTACCGCTAGTCACCGCTTCACATGTAAACTAGTCACCACCGCTTCACATGTAAACTAGTCACCACCGCTTCACAAATAAAAAAGTCACCACCGCTTCACAAGTAAACTAGTCACCACCGCTTCACATGTAAACTAGTCACCACCGCTTCACATGTAAACTAGTCACCACCGCCACACCGCTTGTAAACTAGTCACCACCACTTCACATGTAAACTAGTCACCACCGCTTCACATGTAAACTAGTCACCGCTTCACATGTAAACTAGTCACCACCGCTTCACATGTAAACTAGTCTCCGCTTCACATGTAAACTAGTCACCACCGCTTCACATGTAAACTAGTCACCGCTTCACATGTAAACTAGTCACCACCGCTTGACCTGTAAACTAGTCTCCGCTTCACATGTAAACTAGTCACCACCGCTTCACATGTAAACTAGTCACCGCTTCACATGTAAACTAGTCACCACCGCTTCACATGTAAACTAGTCACCACCGCTTGACCTGTAAACTAGTCTCCGCTTCACATGTAAACTAGTCCCCACCGCTTCACATGTAAACTAGTCACCACCGCTTCACATGTAAACTAGTCACCACCACTTCACATGTAAACTAGTCACCACCGCTTCACATGTACACTAGTCACCACCGCTTCACAAGTAAACTAGTCACCGCTTCACATGTAAACTAGTCACCACCGCTTCACATGTAAACTAGTCACCACCGCTTCACAAGTAAACTAGTCACCACCGTTTCACAAGTAAACTAGTCACCACCGCTTCACAAGTAAACTAGTCACCACTTCACATGTAAACTAGTCACCGCTTCACATGTAAACTAGTCACCACCGCTTCACATGTAAACTAGTCACCACCGCTTCACAAATAAAAAGTCACCACCGCTTCACAAGTAAACTAGTCACCACCGCTTCACATGTAAACTAGTCACCACCGCTTCACATGTAAACTAGTCACCACCGCTTCACATGTAAACTAGTCACCACCGCTTCACATGTAAACTAGTCACCACCGCTTGACCTGTAAACTAGTCACCACCGCTTCACATGTAAACTAGTCACCACCGCTTCACATGTAAACTAGTCACCACCGCTTCACATGTAAACTAGTCACCACCGCTTCACATGTAAACTAGTCACCACCGCTTCACATGTAAACTAGTCACCACCGCTTCACAAGTAAACTAGTCACCGCTTCACATGTAAACTAGTCACCGCTTCACATGTAAACTAGTCACCACCGCTTCACAAGTAAACTAGTCACCACCGTTTCACAAGTAAACTAGTCACCACCGCTTCACAAGTAAACTAGTCACCGCTTCACATGTAAACTAGTCACCGCTTCACATGTAAACTAGTCACCACCGCTTTACATGTAAACTAGTCACCACCGCTTCACAAATAAAAAAGTCACCACCGCTTCACAAGTAAACTAGTCACCACCGCTTCACATGTAAACTAGTCACCACCGCTTCACATGTAAACTAGTCACCACCGCTTGACCTGTAAACTAGTCTCCGCTTCACATGTAAACTAGTCACCACCGCTTCACATGTAAACTAGTCACCACCGCTTCACATGTAAACTAGTCACCGCTTCACATGTAAACTAGTCACCACCGCTTCACATGTAAACTAGTCACCACCGCTTCACATGTAAACTAGTCACCACCGCTTCACAAGTAAACTAGTCACCACCGCTTCACATGTAAACTAGTCACCACCACTTGACCTGTAAACTAGTCTCCGCTTCACATGTAAACTAGTCACCACCACTTCACATGTAAACTAGTCACCACCACTTCACATGTAAACTAGTCACCACCGCTTCACAAGTAAACTAGTCACCACTTCACATGTAAACTAGTCACCACCGCTTCACATGTAAACTAGTCACCACCGCTTCACATGTAAACTAGTCACCACCGCTTGACCTGTAAACTAGTCTCCGCTTCACATGTAAACTAGTCACCACCGCTTCACATGTAAACTAGTCACCGCTTCACATGTAAACTAGTCACCACCGCTTCACATGTAAACTAGTCACCACCGCTTCACAAGTAAACTAGTCACCACCGCTTCACATGTAAACTAGTCACCACCACTTGACCTGTAAGCTAGTCTCCGCTTCACATGTAAACTAGTCACCGCTTCACATGTAAACTAGTCACCACCACTTCACATGTAAACTAGTCACCACCGCTTCATAAGTAAACTAGTCACCACCGCTTCACATGTAAACTAGTCTTCGCTTCACATGTAAACTAGTCTCCGCTTCACATGTAAACTAGTCTCCGCTTCACATGTAAACTAGTCTCCGCTTTACATGTAAACTAGTCACCGCTTCACATGTAAACTAGTCACCACCGCTTCACATGTAAATTAGTCTCCGCTTCACATGTAAACATGTAAACTAGTCACCACCGCTTCACATGTAAACTAGTCTCTGCTTCACATGTAAACTAGTCAACCTCCTAGAACACCATAGCAACTATTTAGCAACACCCTAGCAACCATTTAGAACATATTTGCAACTGCTTAACAACACCTTAGTAACTGCCTAGCAACCACACAGCACACATTAGTAACACATTTAGCAGCACCCTAGCACCACCCCAAACACTTTAGCAACTAGAAAGAGATGAAACGTTTTCCTTCAAACTTTAAGATCAATGTGTCCTTCCTTTCAGCTCGTGTCAAAAGCTGATGCAAAATCCACTAACATTCTTCCCGTCTGCCTGCGTTTCAGAAGCTACAATAACAAATGCTCAGCATTATTAATTTAGCACTGTTGAATTATACCAACATCAGAGGATGGAGCGGGCTATTTCAAATGAACAAAAAGTGTCCAGTGAGCTTACTGTACATAACCGCATGCTCGAAATAAAGGATTTGACAATGTTTGCATCATCAGTCATGTGACATCACAGCAGCAGAATTAAAGCATGTGCACGTGTCGATAATGACTCAAAACAAAATGATTTTACACTGCAAACAAAATCAGTTTCTGTCTTGCTTTTCAATAAAAATATTTAAACATTTTTAAAACGAGATAAATTCACTTGAGAAGCAGAATTAAGATAATAAACCTGTTTACTTTTCTTTTAAGTTTAAACTTCACTATATTGAGTTAGAATGTTGTTGTTGTTTTTTTGCAGTGTAGAACTAGAAATATATATATTTTATTAATTTTCATAACTTTTCCAGGCCCTGGAAATCACAATTGTTTTCTAAGTGTGTGGGAATACTGTTCATAAATAATCACTTAAATAGAATTACCTAAAAGATCACATTTACAGATGAAATCCCTATTCAGAACTGAAACAGTCTCAGGAATATTCACTGCAAAAAAATTATGTTGAAAAACAAGAACAAATATCCGCCAGTGGGGCAAGAAAAACTTAATTCAAAGGGTTAGCAAGATGATTTTTTCTAACCCCATTGGCAGATATTTGTTCGTTTTAAGCACAAACTCACTTAATGATCTTGATTAAAGAATGATTAGATGTTTGTGCTGGAGAACGAGACAGAAACACTGAGGAAGAGCATCATGTTTTGAAGTGCACTGATAACTAACACTGCATATGCAGCTCAACCACAACAAATAAAACAAGTAGGTCATCAATTAAAAGGGCAAAGCAACACTTGTTAAGACATTTAGAGCGACTTACACTGAATCTCAGCTGAGTGTCCAGAAGTGAACATCTATAGGAGCCAAATGCAGCACATGAAGAACAACAGAGCAATCATCAGCCGGCGTGTGTTCACGCGAGCATGAAGCGTGCAGTGGGGAATCGCCTCCGACACACAGGACATGCCGTCGGCCTCAGGCTCGCTCACAACAAAGGGCTGATGTGTGACGAGGCCAGCAGACAACTAGAGACAACTTCACTCTTACTAGCAGCTGATGCTCTGACAGAGCTAAAACACACACCAACGGCTGCACAACTCTGAGAATGACGGACTGATCTGGAACATTTCACACAGTGTTTGTCAAAAAGTGCTTATTTTACAGTACAAATGTGACTCTGGACCACAAAGCCAGTCATAAGGGTCAATTTTATGAAATGTAGAGTTATAGATCATCTGAAGCTGAATAAATGTGTGGTTTGTTAGGACAATATCTGAAAATCTGGAATCTGAGGGTGCAAAAACATCTAAATATGGAGAAAATCTCCTTTAAAGTTGTCCAAATGAAGTCCTTAGCAATGCATATCACTACTAATAATACATTTATGACATATTTACGGTAGGACATTTACTAAATATCTTCATGAACATGATCTTAATATCCTAATGATGTTTGGCATCAAATGTATAATGTTGACCCACACAGTGTGTTGTTGGCTATGGCCACAGATATACCCGTGACACGCAGCGCTGCTGTTGAGCTCCGGGAGCACAGATATCTAAACATTCTTAAATCAACACCAATTTATTTTAGTGTTCTCTAATACACATAAAAATACATGCACACAAAAGATGATGCAGTGTTTAATAGCACATTTCAGCACTGCTTATGCACCTCGTTTGAACTTTAAAGACGTCACATTTTTGTTATGTGCAATGCTTAAGTCTGAAAGAATAAATGAAGGCGAATTCTTCAAGTGCATGCACCGTTTCGCTCATGGCCTCTTGACTGTTGTATAATTAGCAGGGACGTCATATAAATGCTCAGCTGACCGGAAAACTCATTGTTTTGCTCCTGGAATAAAGAAAGGAAGACCCCCGGCGCAACTCCCACCACCTCTCTGTCCATGGCAAGCCGTTTTAACATTTATGGCCCTATCATACACCTGACACCAGGTGTGACTCAAGTGTGTTCTGCTAGTCTCACCCGGACGCAGTTCTCATGTTCACGTCCAGCTCCACGGTGTTTAAATATCAAACGCACTGGCGCATCTGTTCACCCATGGGCGTCTGGTCTGAACACCAGGTGTGATCAGGAGCATTGCTGGAGCGTTGCTATTGTGAGGAACTGAAAACCACTGACCATTGACCAACACAAACCTGCTCTAAAGTCAATAGTGCAGTATCTGTGTGTTATTTAAAGGGTGTGTTAGTAATATGAGCCTATAGGAGGAGCACAACACACACACACACACACACACACACACACACACACACACACACTACACACACACACACACACACACACTCACACACACACTAGAGAAGTGTTCAGTCTCTCCTCATGTAAATAGTGAATCCGCTCATGGTGCGAGCACAACTGGCTTTTAAAGGAAAAGGGAGATGAATTGCTCATTACGCCCAAACACCCATGACTCATTAAGAGACGCGGGGCAACCCTTTTGGACCATGAAACGGGCTCGACGACCGCTTGTCCCGTCGTTAAACTAGCAAAAATGGATTCGGACACACCTGAAATGCAGATACTAGTACATTTTAAGGTTGAAAAGGATAGTTCACCCAAAAATTAAAGTTCTGTCATCATTTACTCGCCCTCATGTTGTTCCAAACCTGTATGAGTTTCTTTCTTTTGCTGAACCCAAAATAAGATATTTTAAAGAATATTTTGACCCCCATTGCCTTCCATGGTAGGAAAAAAATACTGTGGAAGTCAATGGGGTCCATCAACTGTTTGGTTACCAATATTCTTCAAAATATCTTTTCTCTGTTCAGCAGGTTTGGAACAGACTGAGGGCGAGTAAATGATGACAGAACTTTCATTTTGGGTGAACTATCCCTTTAAATGTTAAAACGGCTTGCCATACTCTGTCTGTCTGTACACGTCTCTCTATTATTGTACGATCAGATATTCCAGATGACACGTGACAGCAGAGTGAATTGTGATTGGCTGCTTTACGTGCCGCTCCTGGATCTGTGTGGGATCAGACGTGCATATCGACCACACAGTGGGAGCTCAAGCACCCTTCAAAATCACAAGTGACAGATGGGACACGAGCGACGGCCATCGCACTAAATGAACATGAAGTGAACAATTAGGGAACAAAAACAGTGGCCTAAATCTGACCTCAATATAAACAGTCCTAGCACAACTATAACTGGACTAAACTAAACTGATCGAGCCGGACAGACTCCCTCGCTCTTCAAAGCTCTGGTCAAATGAAAATCAATAATATATTATTTTTAATAATAGCATTATTTTATACTGGACAAAACCTACAAAAAACAATAAATAAATATGCAAATAAATAAATGCATAAATCCACATATTGCTGCATAAATGAATATATAAATAATTAAATGTGTGAGGAGATAAAAATTAAATAAAGTTTTGGAAAAACTTAAAAATAAACTTAAAGGAAATGCTAAACTGAAAGTTTACTTTTTTCCTTTTAACCGCTTATACATTTTTGAATGTAGCTCTGTTTTTATTTTTCCTTTGTTTAATTTATTTAATTATTTGTCACCTTGCACATTCAATAATCTATATATTTATTTATGCAGGAATATGTGGATTTATGTATTTATTTTTATATTTATATATATATATATATATATATATATATATATATATATATATATATATATATATATATATATATATATATATATATATATATATATACACTCACCTAAAGGATTATTAGGAACACCTGTTCAATTTCTCATTAATGCAATTATCTAATCAACCAATCACATGGCAGTTGCTTCAGTGCATTTAGGGGTGTGGTCCTGGTCAAGACAATCTCCTGAACTCCAAACTGAATGTCAGAATGGGAAAGAAAGGTGATTTAAGCAATTTTGAGCGTGGCATGGTTGTTGGTGCCAGACGGGCCGGTCTGAGTATTTCACAATCTGCTCAGTTACTGGGATTTTCACACACAACCATTTCTAGGGTTTACAAAGAATGGTGTGAAAAGGGAAAAACATCCAGTATGCGGCAGTCCTGTGGGCGAAAATGCCTTGTTGATGCTAGAGGTCAGAGGAGAATGGGCCGACTGATTCAAGCTGATAGAAGAGCAACTTTGACTGAAATAACCACTCGTTACAACCGAGGTATGCAGCAAAGCATTTGTGAAGCCACAACACGCACAACCTTGAGGCAGATGGGCTACAACAGCAGAAGACCCCACCGGGTACCACTCATCTCCACTACAAATAGGAAAAAGAGGCTACAATTTGCACAAGCTCACCAAAATTGGACAGTTGAAGACTGGAAAATGTTGCCTGGTCTGATGAGTCTCGATTTCTGTTGAGACATTCAGATGGTAGAGTCAGAATTTGGCGTAAACAGAATGAGAACATGGATCCATCATGCCTTGTTACCACTGTGCAGGCTGGTGGTGGTGGTGTAATGGTGTGGGGGATGTTTTCTTGGCACACTTTAGGCCCCTTAGTGCCAATTGGGCATCGTTTAAATGCCACGGCCTACCTGAGCATTGTTTCTGACCATGTCCATCCCTTTATGACCACCATGTACCCATTCTCTGATGGCTACTTCCAGCAGGATAATGCACCATGTCACAAAGCTCCAATCATTTCAAATTGGTTTCTTGAACATGACAATGAGTTCACTGTACTAAAATGGCCCCCACAGTCACCAGATCTCAACCCAATAGAGCATCTTTGGGATGTGGTGGAACGGGAGCTTCGTGCCCTGGATGTGCATCCCACAAATCTCCATCAACTGCAAGATGCTATCCTATCAATATGGGCCAACATTTCTAAAGAATGCTTTCAGCACCTTGTTGAATCAATGCCACGTAGAATTAAGGCAGTTCTGAAGGCGAAAGGGGGTCAAACACAGTATTAGTATGTGTTCCTAATAATCCTGACAGGTGAGTGAGTGTATATATACACTGTATATAAAAACAATAAAATATTTATATTTATATAATTTAACATGTAACATTAAATAATATAATGTAAATGTATTATATTTAAAAAAAAGTTTTACTGTTTTATTTTATTTCACTGTAATTGTGTGTATGTATATATACAGAATAATAATTATATATATACCCTGTATGTTGCTACATATATGTATATATAAATGAAATGAATTAACATATTTTAAAGTCTCTCACACACACACACACACACACACACACACACACACACACACACACACACACACACACACACACACACACACACACACACACACACACACACACACACACACACACACACACACACACACACACACACACACACACACACACACACACACTCACACACACACACACTCTCACACACACACACACACACACACACACACACACACACACACACACACACACACACACACACACACACACACACACACACACACACACTCACACACACACACTCACACACACACACACACTCACACACACACACACACACACACACACACACACACACACACACACACACACACACACACACACACACACATCATATACATATCATGCATTCATAATTATATGATATATATCAAGGCTGTCCAGTCAGCTGAATAAATGCACCGGCCTTCGCTGAGTTTAACGGTCATGTATTAGATTTATAGTTTCTTTTCTGCTCTCTGAAGTGTTTCAGCTGCACGTCTGTGACGTCTGTGGTGCTTCTGAAGCTGATCTCAGAGATTTCAGAAACATTAGCAGCTAATTCTGAACATCCTGTGTGTTTCTTCAGATAGAGACGCATGAAAACTACTCATAAAACACATTCAACAGCAGATGCTGAGAGAGACCTCCACAGAAAGATGAGCATAAAAACATGCAGCTCTGTCAGCTTCCATCTCTTTACATGAATCAGTTCTGAATGTCAGCCTGTATTTACAGCACAAAGACAAAAGTCTTACCTGCTTCCCCATGATGATGATGATGGTGATGGTCAGATCCCGTCTGTGTGAGGCTCCTGAAGATAGTGTTCAGTCAAACTTCCTGCCGTCTGTGTCTGATGATCGGGGTGTGTTCCTGATACACGCCTCACACTGGAGACAGGTTTACACAGGAGCCGGAGCGCCGCACAACCCTAACAACACACTCACATAGCACAGGATACACACATTCATCAAGGACGCATTAAACTGATCAAAAGAGACATTTATAATGTGACAAAAGAGTTGTTCTTTTGAACTTTCTATTGATCAAAGAATCCTGCGAAATAACATGTATCAGTTTCCACAGAAATATGAACTGATAATAATCATAAATCCTCATCTGAGAGTGATCAGTGAAGGATCATGTGACACTGAAGACTGGAGTAATGATGATAAACTCAGCTTTGATCACAGGAATAAATCACACTTTACTATATATTCACACAGAGAACAGCTGATCTACACTGGAGGAGTATTACACTGATCTACTGGAGTTATGAGCAGATTCATGAGCAGGAGAGACTCTCTCAGAAACAACAAATCTCACCGAGCTCAAACGGTGTGTATATATCTGATGTATTCAGAGACAAACAGCAGTTGGAGATCTTAATGAACCGAGGGAATCGTTTGCTGGAGGAATGTTGTAAAGAGTCTCTGTCAGTCCCTCAGTGGTGTGTGTTCAGTGCGAGTGGAAACTCGACTATAAAGACTGAAACAGTCGCAGGAATTTCCCTGCTTCTCCAACTCCAGAGAGAAACTTCCCTGCTTTAACACGGCACCATAATAATCATGGAGTCGTTCACAGACACAAAACATATCTTTGAAGGATTATAGTAATTAACTGACACTAAAAAATCTAATTAAAACTCTCAATTACTTGAAATAAAATGTTAACTGAAATAAAACCTTAAAAAGAATAAAAACTATACAGACATTAAAAAAAACAAAACAAATTTAACTAAAAATATAGATGCAACAGAAGAAAAGCACTGCCCTGAAACTTTCTGAGTGCCTTCAGGGCATGGTGTCGAAAACACATGCTGAGTTTCATAACGATATGCCAATGCGTTCGTAAAATATAGCAATACACAAAACCATTGCAGTTACAGCTTTGGGTCTTTTTTTGTCAATGTCATAATAGACTATGATAGCAACTGAGACAAAGACACGGCATGTCAATTTTGAACTCAATCAGACCAACGGTACTGTAGTTAGAGCCAATTTCATCTTTTGTTCAATTATAGCGCCACCATGTGGCACAGTCCCACCTCTTCTTGTGTGTGTCCTCAGAGTGCCCCCATACATAAGTGTGCCAAATTTGGTGAAAATATCTCTTTTTGTTTATGAGTTATGGACATTTGTATTTATGAGCATAAAAAAAATATTGCATTTTGAGTTGCATTGAGTTTTATTGCATTTTTTATCCACTTACTATCAAAATTTGGACATTTGTCCATAGACATAGAGTCAACACGTTAAGATTTCGATTTTCCTACAGTGGTTTCGTCTCGATCGGACTAACGGTTTTGAAAATATTGGAGAAAGTTGTGTAAACACTAAATCACAACGTTAAACAAACCATAAGGTGAAACCTAGCATGTTTGGTATGGTCAGCCAAATCCAGAGTTATAAGCATGTGAATATTAAATTTTACCACTAGGTGGTGCTGGCTCAAAACTTCTCAGGCTCCTTCAGGGCATCATGACCCATACCGAGTTTCGTAATGATATGCTAATGCATTCATAAAATACAGCATTTACTACAAAATTCAAAATGGCCAACACCCGGGAAAACTGGATATCATTCGACTCAGCATGCTGCCTTGTGCCAAAAGCGTTCAGAAGTTATAAGCAAAAATAGCCATTTTTCATATCTCCGGACCAGTAGGTGGCGCTGCTCTGAAGCGCAGCATGTCGCCTCAGCTCATGCTTGTGATGACGTGTACCAAGTTTGGTCAGAATACGATAAAGCGTTGAAGAGATAAAGCCTTATGGCTATTTTCACAAACGCTACGTAAAATTTGTTCGCACGTTTTCAGAAAACGGTTTAACTAATCGACTTGAATTCCATAACTTTTTGTCGGCATGGTCTGAAGATGATCTGGTTAAATTTTCATGAAAATCAGAGCAGCTGCCTAAAGTTAAAAATTCAAAAAAGTTTTATGACAGAAATCAAATTTTGTATGTAGCCCTTATGGTTCAAAAGGTGTTCGCACAAACATGAGTGAAAATTTGGACAGGCGGTGGCGCTAGAGGGATTGAGTTAGAGACTCAATAATTAGTGTAGTTAATGTTGGGCCAGTCCTCTATCAGTGTGCCAAATGTCATAACTTTCCCGCAAACGGTTCTATGGGCTGCCATAGACTCAAGAGCGGAAGAAAAAGAATAGGAACGCCTACGGATACAACAGGAGCCTACACACCTTCGGTGCTTGGTATTTAATATTAAAACTAAAATACTATCTCAGTCATACTGAAAGGTGTAATGCACGATGCATGAAGAGATTTGGTCACTCCTGAGAGGAGAGCGAGTTTGGGGTGAAATGCTGTAATTATTTCCAGGGAAGGGCCGTGTTGTGTTTGGGTTGCTATGATTCTCCCGTCTCTGCAGAGTCTGAATGATACATATAGATGTGATTTTAATAGTTACAAAACAGACATGCATGAACTCGACGAGTATATAAAAATGTTTTAATGCCAGCAGTGAGTGCTTCAGATCAGAAACTCTGAACTGGTGGGTTACGACTCAAAAAATGGGTCACAGATCTGCAACTAACAAACTAATATATATGATGAAACTCATGAGGATGAACATCTTTTCTTGCGTCTCTACAGAGTCAGTAAACTCAGGAACTCAAGAGCCGAATGAAAGTCTGACACATGGAAAAAAGAACAGTTTTCAGTTTTCCAGAGAAACATCTGTTGATGTGATGTCGAAGCACTCGAGGGAAGACGCCGTGTTCTTGTATAAAGCCTGTGATTGTTTCTGAGAGCAGATCGTGTTCAGATGGAAGATTCTCCTGTGAAACGCCTGCTTGATCAACGGCAGAACTAAAGACAGCTCACAGATCTGCTCACATCTACTGAACACAATCTACACTATATTGTCAAAAGTTTTGTGACGCCTGCCTTTACACGCACATGAGCTTTAATGCCATCCCATTCTTAATCCGTAGGGTTTAATATGGAGTCGGCCCACCCTTTGCAGCTCTAACAGCTTCAGCTCTTCTGGGAAGGCTTTCCACAAGGTTTAGGAGTGTGTTTATGGGAATTTTTGACCATTCTTCTAGAAGCTCATTTGTGAGGTCAGGCACTGATGTTGGACGAGAAGGCCTGGCTCGCAGTCTCCGCTCTAATTCATCCCAAAGGTGTTCTATCGGGATGAGGTCAGGACTCTGTGCAGGCCAGTCAAGTTCCTCCACACCAAACTCGCTCATCCATGTCTTTATGGACCGACGCTTTGTGCACTGGAGCGCAGTCATGTTGGGACAGGAAGGGGCCGTCCCCAAACTGTTCCCACAAAGTTGGGAGCATGAAATTGTCCAAAATGTCTTGGTGAAGCATTAAGAGTTCCTTTCACTGGAACTAAGGGGCCAAGCCCAACCCCTGAAAAACAACCCACCCCATAATCCCCCCTCCACCAAACTTTACACTTGGCACAATGCAGTCAGGCAAGTCCCGTTCTCCTGGCAACCGCCAAACCCAGACTCGTCCATGGGATTGTCAGACAGAGAAGCATGATTGGTCACTCCAGAGAACACGTCTCCACTGCTCTAGAGTCCAGTGGCGGCGTGCTTTACTCCACTGCATCCCACACTTTGCATTACACTTGGTGATGTAAGGCTTGGATGAGCTGCTCGGCCATGGAAACCCATTCCATGAAGCTCTCTACGCACTGTTCTTTGTTCTTGGAATATTTAGTAGTGAGGAAATGTCAGGAATGGACTTATTGCACAGGTGGCAACCTATCACGGTCCCACGCTTGAGTTCACTGAGCTCCTGAGAGCGACCCATTCTTTCACAAATGTGTGTAGAAGCGTCTGCATGCCTAGTGCTTGATTTATACACCTGTGGCCATGATGGGATTGAACACCTGAACTCAGTGTTTGGAGGGGCGGCCCAATACTTCTGGCAATATAGTGTGTATACAGTATAATCAGTGCATTGTTGCTGAAAGATGCTTGGTAATATTCAACAGTGTGTCTCATACATCCGTTTAAATTAATTTTGAATGCTTATTAATTATTCTATAAAAGTATGCACCCTTCAAAAGTTTAATGTTTCTGAGAGAGTCTCTCCTGCTCATGAATCTGCTCATAACTCCAGTAGATCAGTGTAATACTCCTCCAGTGTAGATCAGCTGTTCTCTGTGTGAATATATAGTAAAGTGTGATTTATTCCTGTGATCAAAGCTGAGTTTATCATCATTACTCCAGTCTTCAGTGTCACATGATCCTTCACTGATCACTCTCATATGAGGATCTGATGATCAACACACATTTGGTAACGCCCACTTTTAATCATCTAATCAATTCCTGTTGGGTAAAACCGAGTCCCACCCCAACACTTGTACTCTCACTGTGAAATGCCTGAAATGATAGGGCGGATGATGGGCGCTCCAGCCGCCAGAGCGAGTTCAGACACAGACCCACAGTCACTCTGTCGGATCGGCTGTACATCACAGTCAGCCGTCAGTCAAACGAGAGGAACAGCTGCTGCACAGTCACCTCGTAAACTCCAACCACATGTTTCTGCAAGAAAACAGCAACAACCAGGCGTCAATCTGAGTCTCTGCAGGAACGTTTTCATTCAAAAGTTAAAATTCAGTCGTCATTTATTCACAATCCTGTTTGTTCTTGTGTCTGTTGAACAGAAAAGGGATGTTTGGAAGAATGAAGAAAGATGCATTAAAATGGTGATTAAAAAAACAATAGAAATGTCATAAAATATGACTCAATTTGACAAATACACCGATCAGCCATAACATTATGACCTAATATTGTGTTGGTCCCCCTTTTGCTGACCCGTCAGGCATGGACTCCTCTAGACCCCTGAAGGTGTGCTGTGGTATCTGGCACCAAGATGTTAGCAGCAGATCCTTTAAGTCCTGTAAGTTGCGAGGTGGGGCCTCCATGGATTGGACTTGTTTGTTCAGCACATCCCACAGATGCTCGATTGGATTGAGATCTGGGGAATTTGCAGGCCAAGTCAACACCTCAAACTCGTTGTTGTGCTCCTCAAACCATTCCTGAAGCATTTGTGCTTTGTGTCAGGAGCATTATCCTGCTGGAAGAGCCACAGCTCCCCACGTGCATCAATGAGCCTTGGCCGCCCATGACCCTGTGTCCGGTTCTCCACTGTTCCTTCCTTGGAGCACTTTTGATAGATCCTGACCACTGCAGACCGGGAACACCCCACAAGAGCTGCAGTTCTGGAGATGCTCTGACCCAGTCGTCTAGCCATCACAATCTGGCCCTTGTCAAACTCGCTCAAATCCTTACGCTTGCCCATTTTTCCTGCTTCTAACACATCAACTCTGAGGACAAAATGTTCACTTGCTGCCTAATATATCCCACCCACTAACAGGAGCCGCGATGAATCTGGTCATAATGTTATGCCTGATCGGTGCATTTATAATATGAAAATGTTTAGCAGCACAACTGATTTCAACATTAATATTTATCATTTTTCTTGAGCAGCAAATCAGCATATTAGAATGATTTCTGAAGGATCATGTGACATTTTTAAATATGTTCCAATAGTAAATAGAGCTTGTATGACTTGAATAGAAAGGAGACGGTTCATGATCTGGTGGGTGAATTTTTCCTTTGATTCACAATAACAGAATCCGGGTTCCCACATTTTCACCACTGAATTTCCAAGACCTTTTCTCGACTTTTCCAGGCCTGGAAACCACAGTTTTAAAATTCCCTGCGACTTCCAGGTTTTCCTTGACTGAAGAACCTCTTCATTATTTCTCGGGACCACAATATGGGTTGATATTTTAGGTTTTTAGGTCCACTTAACGTATGTTTCATTTGTACATTGTAAATCACTCAACACACACACACACACGTTTTAACCCCAGAATAAATATCAACTCTGTAAATGTTTCTCCTGTGTCTCCCTCTTGTGGATCATCTCATGAACTGACTCTGATCTAATCAAATACTAACAGCAGAATTATAATAATAAACCATAGTATTTTTTTATATAAATAAAATTAGCAGATTATTGGAATATGCTTTACAGGAAAACTGTTTCAGATTTTCTTCTTCAAAATGCCACATCTAATTGTGTTTCCATTTCCTTGTAATTAATTGTGAAATTTACTAGCAATTTCTGAATGGAAAAAGGAAAATACAATATGTTTCTCCTGTTTAAGATCAACTCTAAAACATCTATAAAAGTGAAAACAACCTCTGACCTGCTGTTGATTTATTCAGACGAAATCTGACCAATCCCGTGACATTATACAGTGGATTACAGTTTTATGAATGGATTCTGCATCACAGAAATCATAGAGCCCTCATTAATGCCATGAACTTAAGACTTTCTGCTCCAGATTAAGACATGTTTAAGGCGTTGTTGGTGAAGGTCTGGAAACCCAGGCACACGAGTCTTCAGTGATTTCTCTCCTCCAGTAAATGTGTCCTGATGTAAGGACGATTAGATGAGAACGAGACAGAAACACTGAGGAAGAACAGCATGTTTTGCAGCGTGTGAAACTTCCTGTTTGGAGGGAATGTGGTTTTGTGTTGCTCATGGGAAACAATAAATCCAAATACTAAGAAAAATTCACATTCACATTCAAATAAACATTCACTTTATTGTGTTTTAGAACACAGATGCTTATGATTACAGCCAGAAAACATGAACGTCTGACAGCGAACGATCAGAAACATCATTCTGCTATCATCTGGATATTAATGATTGAGCAGCAAAATATATATATTTGTTTTATAAAATGCAACATGATCAACATTATATTTCTTTTGGCTGTACAAATACACGAGTATAAAATATGACACATTATAATAATGCATAAACTGTGGCTCGTATGAAGGACGTGATTATTTGAGCTTCAGCTGATCAAACGGGAAGACATTGCATTTAGAAAAGACTAAAGATTTTAAAGATTTAAAAAAAATGTTTCTTACACAAAGGTACGACTGTCAGGACATCTGGACACGGTGAAGATAAGAAGAGTTGAACTTACACACAGTGGTAACGTATAGTGGCTAATTTAATAAATAACATTAATAAATAAACATCTGATATTGTAACTCGCTTCTCTGGCAGGATATGAGAAATATGACTTTCTATATGTTTGCAGCCCGACGTGCTCGTTATCATATGAAGTGATGATGTCACACTATGACTATATCATCCGATTTATGTTGACTGATGCTGAAAATATAAAGCATAAAGCAAATCAGCTGTACAAGAGACGAGAGTTTAGGGCCCTTTCACAAACCAGGCGAGACGCAGTTCTCATGGTCACGTCCAGCTCACGGTGTTTAAATATCAAACGCACTGGCGCATCTGTTCACCCATGGGCGTCTGGTCTGAACACCAGGTGTGATCAGGAGCATTGATGGAGCGTTGCTATTGTGAGGAACTGAAAACCACTGACCATTGACCAACACAAACCTGCTCTAAAGTCAATAGTGCAGCATCTGTGTGTTATTTAAAGAGTGTGTTAGTAATATGAGCCTATAGGAGGTGCACAACACACACACACTCTGATTATTACACACATAGGGACGCGCAGCAGCACACACACACACACACACACACACACACTCTGATTATTACACACACAGGGACGCACAGCAGCACACACACACACACTCTGATTATTACACACACACACACACACACACACTCTGATTATTACACACACAGGGATGCGCAGCACACACACACACACACACACACACACACACACACACTCTGATTATTACACACACAGGGATGCGCAGCAGCACACACACACACACACACACACACACACACACTCTGATTATTACACACACAGGGATGCGCAGCAGCACACACACACACACACACACACACACAGGGACGTGCAGCAGCGCACACACACACTCACAGATACACACTCACAGATACACACACACGCACACACACTCACTCACACACACACACGCACACACTCTCACTCACACACACACACTCACACACACACTCACAGATACACACACACACACACACACTCACTCACACTCACACACACACTCACAGATACACACACACACACTCACTCACAATCACACACACTCACACACACAAACACTCACTCACACACACACACACACACACACTCTCACAAATGCACACGCACTCACAGATACACACACACACACTCACACTCTCACTCACACACACACTCACAAACACTCACAGATACACACACACACATACACACACTCACAGATACACACTCACACACACTCACAGATACACACACACACACACACACACTGGAGAAGCGTTCAGTCTCTCCTCATGTAAATAGTGAATCCGCTCATGGTGCGAGCACAACTGGCTTTTACAGGGAAAGGGAGATGAGACTCTGATTGGTTTATTGCACGTTACGCCCAAAACACATCCATGACTCATTAAAGGGATAGTTCACCCAAAAATGAACATTACCCCATAATTTCCTCTCCCTCAGCTCATCCTAGGTGTGTATGACATTCTTCTTTCGGATGAACACAATCTGAGTTATATTAATAATGTCCTGATTCTTCCCAGCTTTATAACGAGAGTGAATGGCATTCACAGAATACAGAAGGCGGTCCGCCGGAAGCTAGATATTTTACTTTATAATGTGTTAAATATGGATATTTTTCTTACACAAACCCATCGCTTCGCTTCAGAAGGCCTTTATTAACCCCCGGAGCCGTGTGGAGCCGTGTGGAGCAGTTATGTGATGAATGGATGCACTTTTATGGGCTTCATATTTTGCACTGCCATTATAAAGCTTGGAAGATCCAGGACAATATAATTCTGTGTTCGTCTGAAAGCAGAAAGTCATACACACCTAAGATGGCTCGAGGTGGAGTAAATCATGGGCTAATTTTCATTTTTGGGTGAACTATCCTTTTGGACCATGTGCCGGGCACCCGACCGTTTTTCCCATCGTTAAACTAGCAAAAGTGGATTCGGACACGCACCGTGAGCTCAGATCTGTGAAATAGGGCCCAAGAGCGTCAGTGAAACTAATGAACGGACATACTGATAAACTGGAGAACTGAGAATGTGTTTTATATTCTGATTCAGTCGCTTCGGCTGAACTTTCAAAACGAATAAAATCAAAAAACTACATTTAATTTCAGTATGAATTACATATTCATACACCTAGCATATGGACGATTCCCAGAAACACATTAATAATCAATGTTTCTAATGACACCTTTAGAAATTACAAATATAAATGTGCACTACTGTTCAAAAGCTCACCAAAGCAGCATTAATCCTCTCATAACTCCAGTAGATCAGTGTAATACTCCTCCAGTGTAGATCAGCTGTTCTCTGTGTGAATATATAGTAAAGTGTGATTTATTCCTGTGATCAAAGCTGAGTTTATCATCATTACTCCAGTCTTCAGTGTCACATGATCCTTCACTGATCATTCTCAGATGAGGATTTATGATTATTATCAGTTCATATTTCTGTGGAAACTGATACATGTTATTTCTCAGGATTCTTTGATCAACAGAAGAACAGCGTTTATCTGAGAGAGACTCTTCTGTAACTTTATAAATGTTCAAATCAGTTTAATGCAGCCTTGATGAATAAAAGCATTAATTTTTGAACAGTAGTGTATTTTGTTAGAGTTAAAACATTTTAAATATTAATCCAAAATTTTAAAATCAATAGTTTTTATATAGTAGCTATCCGTGACGCGTCCTGTCAGTCAAACTCTAAATCTCTGTGTTGATGTAAATTCAAACGTTGGCTCTTAAAGGGACAGTTCAGCACTCGTTCCAAACCTGTTTCACTCTTCTCAGTGCTTATTATTGTCCATTTGATGAGAGTTCCCATGATGTTTGTCAGGTCATCTGTGGCCGGACCGTCCCTTTAAACAGTATTTTCACACCATTGTCTCTGGAAGTGTGTCTATAGTGTCTGAAGACAAGAGCTGCCATATCTGCCACTTCTCTGGATGTGGCTCCGCACTGAAGCTCTTTGATGGCACGTGTGACCCCGCCCCCTGACCAGCATGAAAGGAAGTGACACGCGGCTGCAGGGACGCTGAGGGGCTGACAGGTGCGGTCGCGTCCTCTGAATGGAGGAGTGCAGTCCGGCGGCTCGCTGTGATTGGAGATGGTTTGGTGTCGTTGTCGTCATCATAGAAGACGCCAGAGGAGACGCGTTTATAC
Source organism: Paracanthobrama guichenoti (assembly GCA_018749465.1). Lineage (NCBI taxonomy): Eukaryota > Metazoa > Chordata > Actinopteri > Cypriniformes > Gobionidae > Paracanthobrama > Paracanthobrama guichenoti. Next base: position 6,126,402 of record CM031951.1, on the reverse strand, counting down.
AGGATTCCATCTGAACCTGAGGACAGAAACACAGCAGATCTGTTGAGATGAAGGAACACATGTTGTGTGTTTGTGCTGAAGGAATCACGTTTATTTTCCTCTATAGTCCTGGAAGGTGTTCAAATGATAATAAACCTGACTCAAGATCAAGATCTGTTGCCGAATTCAAAAAACATTTGTTCCTGCTCCAGAAATGTTCCACTCGGATACACGCCTCAATGCAGGGAAGAAAAGACCAGCGCAACTTCCCTTCCATGCCGACATCATCAAAGTGCAGCTTTATTATAATGTTCATGTGTTGTCCTGTACCTGTGAGGAGTTTGTCATGAAGTCCTGACAGAAAAGTGTGTTGCGTTCTCCAGATACAGGCCTGTTCATGCACCGTTTCCCCTGAGGAACAGAGTACTACATTCATCACTTTTCCAGAAATGAGGTACGGAGTTGCTGCATGATGCCTTTCACGAGTGTCTGAACTCACCGGAGTCGGCTTGCGAGGGCGAGAGGCAGAAGTTCACCGTGACGTTCCTCGCGAAAGCGTCCTGGACGTCTGCGAGACTGTGATGCTCGTGTCCCGATGGATGAAACCACTGCGAGAGCACAGGAGAGTTGTTGTCGTATGGAGAGATCTCGCCACTGGAGCACTTGGACTCGCTGCAGGAGTTCAGAGGATTTATGGGAAAGATTGAGCGGTGTCTTTGTTAATGTTAGTTAAAGTGCATTGTTTGTTCAGAGTGCATTAATGCTTGTGTATTAATCTGTGTTCAGGTGTTTATTGAGCGTCTGACTACACATATGATGCTCTTTCTCGGAGGACGGCTGTGTTGAAAACATGGTGTTTATACAATACAACCCAAATTCACTTACTCACACTGTGGTGTTTTCCTCCTCAGCAGATAATCCACCACGTCACTGTCTGTGTCCAGCAGACTCAGCAGGACCTCGTTCTGCAGCTCCGCAGAGATCTGGAGGAGTCAGAGCGACATGATCAGGGCCTGAGGACCACATCACTGCCAAACACAACACCGGCAAACACTGACGCTCAACACAACACTGGCAAAACACTGATGCTCAACACAACACCGGCAAACACTGATGCTCAACACAACACCGGCAAACACTGATGCTCAACACAACACCGGCAAACACTGACGCTTAACACAACACCGGCAAACACTGACGCTTAACACAACTCCGGCAAACACTGACGCTCAACACAACACCGGCAAAACACTGATGCTCAACACAACACCGGCAAACACTGATGCTCAACACAACACCGGCAAACACTGACGCTTAACACAACACCGGCAAACACTGACGCTTAACACAACACCGGAAAACACTGACGCTTAACACAACACCGGCAAACACCGACGCTTAACACAACCCTGGCAAACACTGACGTTTAACACAAGACCAGCAAATACTGACACTTAACCCAACACCGGCAAACACTGATGCTTAACACAGGCAAACACTGACACTTAACCCAACACTGGCAAACACTGACACTTAACCCAACACCGGCAAACACTGACAATTAACCCAACACAGGCAAATACTGACGGTTAACACAACACCGGCAAACACAGATGCTTAACACAACAACAACAAATACTGATGCTTAACACAACACCGGCAAATACTGACGCTTAACACAACACCGGCAAATACTGACACTTAACACAACACCGGCAAATACTGACGCTTAACACAACACCGGCAAATAGTGATGCTTAACACAACACTGACAAACACTGACACTTAACACAACACCGGCAAATACTGACGCTTAACACCGGCAAACACTGACCCTTAACCCAACACCGGCAAACACTGATGCTTAACACAGGCAAACACTGACACTTAACCCAACACTGGCAAACACTGACACTTAACCCAACACTGGCAAACACTGACAATTAACCCAACACCGGCAAACACTGATGCTTAACACAGGCAAACACTGACACTTAACCCAACACCGGTAAATACTGACACTTAACACAACACCAGCAAATAGTGACACTTAACACAACACCGGCAAACACTGACACTTAACCCAACACCGGCAAATACTGACGCTTAACACCAACAAACACTGACAATTAACCCAACACAGGCAAATACTGACGGTTAACACAACACCGGCAAACACAGATGCTTAACACAACAACAAATACTGATGCTTAACACAACACTGGCAAATACTGACGCTTAACAACACAGGCAAATACTGACGCTTAACACCGGCAAACACTGACACTTAACCCAACACCGACAAACACTGATGCTTAACACAGGCAAACACTGACACTTAACCCAACACAGGCAAACACTGACACTTAACCCAACACTGGCAAACACTGACACTTAACCCAACACCGGCAAACACTGATGCTTAACACAGGCAAACACTGACACTTAACCCAACACTGGTAAATACTGACACTTAACACAACACCAGCAAATAGTGACACTTAACACAACACTGGCAAACACTGACACTTAACCCAACACCGGCAAATACTGACGCTTAACACAGACAAACACTGACACTTAACCCAACACCGGCAAACACTGACACTTAACCCAACACCGGCAAACACTGACAATTAACCCAACACAGGCAAATACTGACGGTTAACACAACACCGGCAAACACAGATGCTTAACACAACAACAAATACTGATGCTTAACACAACACCGGCAAATACTGACGCTTAACACAACACCGGCAAATACTGACGCTTAACACAACACCGGCAAATACTGACGATTAACACCAGCAAACACTGACACTTAACCCAACACCGGTAAATACTGACACTTAACACAACACCGGCAAATAGTGACGCTTAACACAACACTGGCAAACACTGACACTTAACACAACACCGGCAAATACTGACGCTTAACACCGACAAACACTGACCCTTAACCCAACACCGACAAACACTGACACTTAACACAACACCGGCAAATACTGACCCTTAACACAAAACCAGCAAATAGTGACGCTTAACACAACACCGGCAAATACTGACGCTTAACACAACACCGGCAAATACTGACGCTTAACACAACACCGGCAAACACTGACACTTAACACAACACCGACAAACACTGACGCTTAACACAACAACGGCAAACACTGACACTTAACACAACAACGGCAAACACTGACACTTAACACAACACCGGCAAACACTGACACTTAACACCACAATGGCAAATACTGACACTTAACACAACACCGGCAAACACTGAAGCTTAACACAACAACGGCAAACACTGACGCTTAACACAACACCGGCAAACACTGACACTTAACACAACACAGACAAACACTGACGCTTAACACAACAACGGCAAACACTGATGCTTAACACAACACCGGTAAACACTGAAGCTTAACACAACAATGGCAAACACTTAACACAACACCGGCAAACACTGACACTTAACACAACACAGGCAAACACTGATGCTTAACCCAACAATGGTAAACACTGACACTTATCACAAACCGACAAACACTGACGCTTAACCCAACACCGGCAAACACTGATGCTTAACACCAGCAAACACTGACGCTTAACACAACACTGGCAAACACTGATTAACCCGGCATAAATTGTGTGCGAGTGTGTGTGAGATTGTGTGTGTGTGTGTGCGTCCTGGTAAACCCTACCTAATGGGGACAAAATGCCCCCACAAAGATGGCAATATCTGAAATCCTTGTCCTTGTGGGAAAATGTTTTGGTCCCCATGAAGAAAACATCTTATCTTAACACAACACCGGCAAACACTGACGCTTAACACAACACCAGCAAATAGTGACGCTTAACACAACACCGGCAAACACTGACACTTAACACAACACCGGCAAATACTGACGCTTAACACCGACAAACACTGACCCTTAACCCAACACCGACAAACACTGACACTTAACACAACACCGGCAAATACTGACCCTTAACACAAAACCAGCAAATAGTGACGCTTAACACAAAACTGGCAAACACTGACACTTAACACAACACCGACAAACACTGACGCTTAACACAACAATGGCAAACACTGACACTTAACACAACAACGGCAAACACTGACACTTAACACAACACCGGCAAACACTGACACTTAACACCACAATGGCAAATACTGACACTTAACACAACACCGGCAAACACTGAAGCTTAACACAACAACGGCAAACACTGACGCTTAACACAACACCGGCAAACACTGATGCTTAACACAACACCGGTAAACACTGAAGCTTAACACAACAATGGCAAACACTTAACACAACACCGGCAAACACTGACACTTAACACAACACAGGCAAACACTGATGCTTAACACAACAATGGTAAACACTGACACTTATCACAACACCGACAAACACTGACGCTTAACCCAACACCGGCAAACACTGATGCTTAACACCAGCAAACACTGACGCTTAACACAACACTGGCAAACACTGATTAACCCGGCATAAATTGTGTGCGAGTGTGTGTGTGATTGTGTGTGTGTGTGTGCGTCCTGGTAAACCCTACCTAATGGGGACAAAATGCCCCCACAAAGATGGCAATATCTGAAATCCTTGTCCTTGTGGGAAAATGTTTTGGTCCCCATGAAGAAAACATCTTATCTTAACACAACACCGGCAAACACTGACGCTTAACACAACACCAGCAAATAGTGACGCTTAACACAACACCGGCAAATACTGACGCTTAACAACGGCAAATACTGACACTTAACCCCACACAACGGCAAATACTGACACTTAACACAACACCGGCAAATAGTGACACTTAACACAACACCGGCAAACACTGACGCTCAACACAACACCGGCAAACACTGACATTTAACACAACACCGGCAAACACTGAAGCTTAACACAACAATGGCAAACACTGACACTTAACACAACACCGGCAAACACTGACACTTAATACAACACAGGCAAACACTAATGCTTAACACAACAATGGTAAACACTGACACTTAACACAACACTGGCAAACACTGACGCTCAACACAACACCAGCAAACACTGACGCTTAACACAACACTGGCAAACACTGACGCTTAACACAACACAGGCAAACACTGACGCTTATTAACACAACACAGGCAAACACTGACGCTTAACACAACACAGGCAAACACTGACACTTAACACAACACTGGCAAACACTGACACTTAACACAACACAGGCAAACACTGACGCTTAACACAACACTGGCAAACACTGACGCTTAATACAACAATGGCAAACACTGACGCTTAACACAACACCGGAGAACACTGACGCTTAACACAACACTGGCAAACACTGACACTTAACACAACACAGGCAAACACTGACGCTTAACACAACACTGGCAAACACTGACGCTTAATACAACAATGGCAAACACTGACGCTTAACACAACACCGGAGAACACTGACGCTTAACACAACACCGGCAAACACTGACGCTTAACACAACACAGGCAAACACTGATGCTTAACACAACACTGGCAAACACTGATTAACCCGGCATAAATTGTGTGCGAGTGTGTGTGAGATTGTGTTTGTGTGTGTGCGTCCTGGTAAACCCTACCTAATGTGGACAAAATGTCCCCACAAAGATGGCAATATCCGAAATCCTTGTCCTTGTGGGTACGTTTTTTGGTCCCCATGAAGAAAACATCTTATAAATCATACTAAGTGATGTTTTTTGGAAATGTAAAAATGCAGAATGTTTCCTGTGATGGGTAGGTTTAGGGGTAGTGTGTGTGTGATGGTTAGGTTTAGGGGTAGTGTGTGTGTGTGTGTGTGTGTGTGTGTGTGTGATGGTAGGTTTAGGGGTAGTGTGTGTGTGTGTGTGTGTGTGTGATGGGTAGGTTTAGGTAGTGTGTGTGTGTGTGTGTGTGTGTGTGTGTGTGTGTGTGTGTGTGTGTGTGTGTGTGTGTGTGTGTGTGTGTGTGATGGGTAGGTTTAGGGGTTGTGTGTGTGTGTGTGTGATGGGTAGGTTTAGGGGTAGTGTGTGTGTGTGTGTGTGTGTGTGTGTGTGTGTGATGGGTAGGTTTAGGGGTAGTGTGTGTGTGTGTGTGTGTGTGATGGTTAGGTTTAGGGGTAGGGGCAGTGTAGGGGGATTGTCCAGTATAAAACATGAAAACACAACGTGTGAGTGTGTGTGTGCGAGTGTGTGTGCGAGTGAATAAGTGTGTGTGTGTGTGACTGTAGTGTGAGTGTGTGTGAGTAAGTGTGTGTGCGAATGAGTGTGTGTGTGTGTGTGTGTGTGTGTGTGTGACTGTAGTGTGAGTGTGTGTGAGAGTGAGTGTGTGTGCGCGAAATCTGTGCTCCTACCGTGAACATGCTGTGGTTTGTGAGAGTGTGTGTGAGTGAGTGTGTGTGTGTGTGTGTGTGTATGAGACGGTGTGTGTGTGTGTGTGTGTGTGTGCTCCTACCGTGAACAGGCTATGGTGTGTGTGAGAGTGTGTGTGTGTGTGTGTGTGTGTGCTCCTACCATGAACAGGCTGTGGTGTGTGTGTGTGTGTGTGTGTGTGTGTGCGCGAGATCTGTGCTCCTACTGTGAACATGCTGTGGTTTGTGAGAGTGTGTGTGAGTGTGTGTGTGTGTGTGTATGAGACGGTGTGTGTGTGTGTGTGTGTGTGCTCCTACCATGAACAGGCTGTGGTGTGTGTGTGAGAGTGTGTGTGTGTGCTCCTACCATGAACAGGCTGTGGTGTGTGTGTGAGAGTGTGTGTGTGTGTGTGCTCCTACCATGAACAGGCTGTGGTGTGTGTCAATCATGTGCTGCACGACGCTGATGATGGCGGTGCTGTCCTCCACTCGGGCGGAGCTCTGCACACTGAACTCTTTCTCTGAGCTCTTCTGCTGGTGCAGGAGGTTCGGCCCCAAGATGGTGGCCAGATTCAGTGATGTCATCTTGTTCCCAATGACCTGAAGCAGAAACAATGAGCCACAACTGCAGATTCTGCCATCATCATTTAGTCTTTTATGAGCTCAGTGAACTTGTGTGCGTGTGTGTGAGTGTGTGTGTGTGAGAGAGTGTGAGAGAGTGTGTGTGAGTGTGTGAGTGCAAGTGTGCGTTTGTGTGAGTGTGTGTGTGTGTGTGTTGTACTTTTCTGATTCAAATTAGACCAAACTACCTTCTTATGTAACTGACTTTAGTTATGACCAGTCTTGAAGAAAAAGCTGAGTAATTTGTAAGCAGTTTCTGCGAGCGGCCACAGAACCCGAGAGGACACAGAGTTCAGTTCTGGGTCTTAAACTAAACATAAACAAAGGCAACAGAAGTTGTGCTGTATTTGTATTGGATGAAACATGTGAGAACAAATGACTAATGTATGACATCACTGGTGTGTGATTTCTGTTGCAATAACACACTGTTATCTACAGTCCATCATCTGTGTGTCATCTCACTCTTCCACCCATCCTCTCACACACACTCTCACACTCGGACGCACACACATTCACACATACACTCGCACGCACACACACGCGCACACACACGCGGACACACACACTCGCACATGTTGTGTTCTCTTTCATAGGTTCACTCAACGCTGCGTAGGTATGACGCAATGGGAACACCCTCTGGGTGTGCCGATTGTCTGAAGCCCTTATAGAATCACGGCAATTCATTGGCTGATGGCGCAGGCGCCGCCCCGCCACTCTTACGTCGTCATATTATACTGGTGCGTGCGCCATCCGCTCCTCAGATTTCTCTGCCTTCACGAAGCGGCCATTTCTAGCCCTTCAGTTTCGTCTTTTTCTGACCCAAATATATTGGAGTTTGTACAACTTTCGTCACATGTGCGCGGGGTTCCGCCGGTTGTTCCGGGGTTCCGCTCTCTGACTTGTCACAGAGACATTGCTCTTCAGCACATTCGGTCTCTTGGCTTGAGAGTGAACACCGACAAGAGTGTTCTCACCCCATCTCAGCAGACCACCTTTTTAGGAGTTCACCTGGATTCCGTTCTGATGCAGGCTCCTGGGCCTCATGGCCGCAGCTTCCCCGGTGCTTCCATTGGGGCTGCTTCATATGAAGCCCTTCCTCTGGTGGATGAAGCTCTTGGGCGTCCGACCTACAAGGTTTTCGAGTCATGGTGCTTGACCCATGCGGTGGACCCAGTTAACTGCCTGGTGGGTTCAGTACTGGAGTTCCTGCAGGAGAAGTTTGCCGCTGGAGCAGCAGCTACCACCCTTAGGGTTTATGTCGTTGCCATTGCTGCTCATAGGGAGTTGGATGAAGTCCCTCTGGGCAAACATAGGTTAGTCTAGTCTTTCATGCGAGGGGTTAGGCGCCTGAGACCAGCACGCTTCCCTGGTATTCCTTCTTGGGACCTTTCAGTTGTTCTGGAGGGGCTGACAGAGGCTCCCTTTGAGCCCCTGGAGTCAGCTCCAGAGCGGATTCTGACTCTCAAGGTTGCTCTTTTGTTGGCCTTAACTCCTTTGAAGCGCGTGTGCGACCTACAAGCTCTCTCTTTTAACGAGGCATGTATGGATTTTGTGCGTGGTCTGGTCAAGGTAACCCTGAGACCCAGGTCAGGATATGTGCCCAAAGTTCTGTCCACATCATTTCGTTCTCAAGTTATCACCCTTCACTCTTTCCACCCCCCTCTTTTCGTCTCTGAAGAGGATGAAAAGCTTCATTTGCTCTGTCCTGTCCGAGCGTTTAAGTCTTATGTAGATCGTTCTGGTGGTTGGAGGAAATCGAACCAGCTCTTGGTATGTTTCGGTGTCGGCCGTCGCTGGCTTGCCGCATCAAAAAAGAGAATTTCCCATTGGGTGACTGAGGCTAATTCACTAGCATATGAGGTGCGTGGTATACCTTCACCTCTCAGCATTCGGGCACATTCTACCAGAAGTGTGGCTTCCTCTCAAGCTCTTTTTAGAGGGGATCTTCTGGAGGACATTTGTGTAGCGGCAGGCTGGTCCTCCCTGCACACTTTTGTCAGATTCTATAGCTTGAATCTCGACATGGCTCCGGGTTTGCATGTTCTATCTGCTTGATCCGGCCATGTTTGTTATCTGGTATTCTTTGAGCCAGATATGGCAGCGCTTAGCTTGGCGTGTGTGGTATATCGTTCCCATTGCGTCATAGCTACGCGGCGTTGAGTGAACCTATGAAAGAGAACGTCTCAGGTTACAAGAGAACGTTACAGGTTGGTGTAACCTATGTTCTCTGAATAGGGAACGAAACGCTGCGTTTGCTGCAAAGCTCCTTGCGCTGCCGACAGACCCCCTTTTCGGCAGAGAAATCTGAGGAGCGGATGGCGCACGCACCAGTATAATATGACGACGTAATAGTGGCGGGGCGGCGCCTGCGCCATCAGCCAATGAATTGCCGTGATTCTATAAGGGCTTCAGACAATCGGCACACCCAGAGGGCGTTCCCATTGCGTCATAGCTACGCAGCGTTGAGTGAAGATATTCAGAGAACGTAGGTTACACCAGTAACCTGAGACTTTTTCATGTTTCATGGGGACATTCCATAGGCGTAATGGTTTTTATACTGTACAAACCGTATTTTCTATCCCCCTACACTGCCCCTACCCCTTAAACCTAACCATCACACACACACACACACACACACACACTGCCCCTACCCCTAAACCTACCCATCACAGGAAACATTCTGCATTTTTACATTTTCAAAAAACATCACTTAGTGTGATTTATAAGATGTTTTCATCATGGGGACCAAAAAACGTACCCACAAGGACAAGGATTTCGGATATTGCCATCTTTGTGGGGATATTTTGTCCCCATTAGGTAGGGTTTACCAGGCCACTCACGCACACACACACACACACACACACACACACACTTTTAACACACTCGCATGCACACTCACACTCGCACAAGCACACACACACAGACATGCACACACACACACACACACACACACACACACACACACACACACAAGGACAAGGATTTCGGATATTGCCATCTTTGTGGGGACATTTTGTCCCTATTAGGTAGGGTTTACCAGGACACACTCACTCTCACACACACACTCCCAAACACTCGCACGCACGCACACACACACACACACACACACACACACACACTTACACACACACACACACACACACACTTGCACAAACACACTCACACACACACTCTCTTTTTCTCACACACACACACACACACACACACTTTTAACACACTCGCATGCACACTCACACTCGCACAAGCAGACACACGTACACACACACACACACACACACACACACAAGGACAAGGATTTTGGATATTGCCATCTTTGTGGGAACATTTTGTCCCCATTAGGTAGGGTTTACCAGGACACACTCACTCTCACACACACACACACACACACACACACACACACACACACACACACTCCCAAACACTCGCACGCACGCACGCACACACACACACACACACACACACACTTGCACACACATACTCTCTTTTCCTCTCACACACACACACACACACACACACACTGATGATGGCTAAAATATTATACTTCTATTACCCTTTTGATTATTTTTGACATCTCCTTATTTATGCATTTGGAGATCGACAGTTTGACTCACAGAAATGAAACTACACTACCCTTCAAAAGTTTAATGTTTCTGAGAGAGTCTCTCCTGCTCATGAATCTGCTCATAACTCCAGTAGATCAGTGTAATACTCCTCCAGTGTAGATCAGCTGTTCTCTGTGTGAATATATAGTAAAGTGTGATTTATTCCTGTGATCAAAGCTGAGTTTATCATCATTACTCCAGTCTTCAGTGTCACATGATCCTTCACTAATCATTCTCATATGAGGATCTGATGCTCACCTCCTTCCCGTCAGCGTCCCGGGAATCCTCCGCGTGATTGGCCACGTCAGACAGGAAGTGCAGTAAGCACTGGAGGGTGTCACTGTTGCAGGCGGGCAGCAGGCAGACGAGCAACTGTACGGCCGTGTGCTGGTCTGGCTTCTCTAGAGCTGTAGAAACACCACACACGCGCACACACACACACACTCAGGATACACCAGAACACAGAGGAAGAGCTGCTTATGGTGTTCATCTGATCCTCACATGCGCAGCTGATGAATGCGGAGTACAGCTCTCGGGTCAGCAGAGGGTCAGGCATGTCTCGGAGAAATTCTTTGAGCAGCGCCGCCACATCATGGACACTGTGCCGTTGGTCTAAAGCCACCTCTGCACCCTGATCGAACGCCTCACGCAGCTGAACATCACACACACACACACAGTCAATACTGGCATTGGCCTTCACTGGGTTCACACATGAGCTTTCCAGTTATTTGTGATTGTAAGAGTGTTTAAAAATCATTTAAACATACATGGTCATACATACACCAATCAGGCATAACATTATGAGCACTGACAGGTGAAGTGAATAACACTGATTATCTCTTCATCATAAAGCATCTGCTTCTCACCTGTCGAACTCTCTTCTTGGAGCTTCCGACACGGAAGATGCCGACCGTCTGCAGACCTGAAGAGCAGCAGAGCAACAACATCACTGCTATTCTCAACTCTAAAGACCCCACGAAACGGAGGCGTGTGGACAATCACAACAGGAAGTTGGGGGCGGGGCATACCGAAGTGTAAACATGAGCTAATACTGGCTCGACACTGACCGTATTTCTGCAGATGTTGGCAGCAGCTGTCCAGCACGCGCGGCACCTGTCTGTAGATGGGGTTCAGACTGAGCTTGGCGTCGCTCATCTTCTTCCTCTCGCTGGGTGACTCCACAGGCATGGACAGCTGAAGAGCCTCCAGCAGCCGCGAGTGGCTGTCGTCCAGATCCGTGATGCAGTCCACAGACATGCCACCCTGCACGGGAGAACCACAGCGCCGGTCAGGCAGGGAGCCAGTAAACAGTGCTGCGTCACTTCTGGCTAACAACGTGCTAAATTATGCTAACAATGTGCCAAATCATGCTAGCAACCAAATGCTAATAATGTTAAGAAAATGTTAAATCATGCTAGCAAACATGATAATAATTTTAACAATGGGATTAATCAGGCTAGCAATGTGCCAAATCATGTTAGCAACATGGTAAATCATGCTAGCAAACCAAATGCTAATCATGCTAACAATGTGCTAAATCCTGCTAACAACATGCTAATCCTGCTAACAATGGGCTAAATGATGTTAACATGTTAAATAATGCTAGAATCATGCTAACCATGTGTTAATCATGTTAACAATGTGTTAAATCAAGTGAACAATGTTAAATCCAGCTAGCAACATGCTAATCCTGCTAACAACGTGCTAAATCAAAAAAGATGTTGCTTCAACTTCAAAGTACATTGTTAACATGATCAGCATTTGGTTTGTTAGCATAATTCATGTTAACACGTTAGCAATGTGCTAAATCAATGCTAACAAAAGGGTAATCATGTTAGCAATGTGTTAATCATGCTAGCAATGTGTTAAATCATGTTAACAACATGTTAGCAATGTGCTAATTCATGTTAGAAACATGCTATCAAAACATTCAAACTACTTCTAGGCTTTTAAAGCTTTTTCAAACTCTCTGGTCAGGGTTTCTCAAGCCATTTGTCATGACGGGCTTTAACTCGTTGTTTTGAACCATGCACACACTCGCTGTCACTCATCCAGTGTGAGGTGTGTGAAGCACGTACCCGTCGGCGGGAGCGCAGGGCCGTCTCTGGCGTGCCGGGGGACGCGCTGTCATTGGGCGTCTCAGAGGACGAGCTGAGGGAGGAGTTGCTGCTGGAAAGCTCCTTGTTGGTGGACCTGCGGCCCGTCAGGTGCAGGAGTGAAGACACTCGGTCCGCCGGGCTCCGCTGCTCCTCCTGCTCACGCTCCTCCTGAAGCTGCTTATGGCGCCGGTCGTTAAAGATCACCTGCGAGAGCGGCACGCCGAACGCCTGCGGCTCCGACTCTGAGGAACAGAGGGACACACACGCACCATTACTGCAAAGAGTACCGTCTGAGCCTCTAACACACATTACATAACTTTATTACAATCGTACCATTATAATAATGAAGTGCGCTGTGCGCTTCACTCTGAAACACGCAGAGCATCACACTATATTCTGTAGTTCTTTCATTACATTGCATTAATTATTAGCTTTTCATCACTCATGAGCACTTTAGTAAACGCTTTATTTTCATTGATGAAAGTTTTATAAAAAATAAAAAAACAATCAAAATAAATCAGTAAAAACTGTCCATGAGCTGAAAAACTCAAATAAATAAATATATATAATTAAAAAAATAAAAACAATAAAAAGATGAGTGTCCATGAGTTGATGAACAGCTAATAATTAAATAAAAAATTTAAAAATTAAAATGAATAATTTAAATAAAAAATGTTCATGATTGAAATTCTTTTTAAAAATACATTATTTGTATTTTTTTATCATTTATTTATTTATTTTACATTTTTATGATTTAATTATTAGCTTTTCATCAACTCATGGACATTTTAAATGTTTTATTTTTATTGTTTTTATTTTTAAATTATTTTAATTTGACATTTTTATGATTTAATTAATTATTAGCATTTTATCAACTCATGAACACTCGTCTTATTTTGATTTGTTTTTATTAAAATATTTATTTATTTATCTAACATTTTATTTTTATTGATTTTATTTTTAATTATTTATACTTTTTATGATTTAATTATTAGCTTTTCATCAACTCAAGGACATTTTTGTAAGCGTTTTATTTTTACTGTTTTTATTTTTAATTTATTTATTTTAATTTTACATTTTCATGATTTAATTATTCGCTTCTCATGAAACGCCTGTCCCAGTTTTTCCACTGCCTGTAATTTGACTTTTGAACTGATACAAACCCGCCACATTTATTAGGCAACATCACACAGACACTCTTGCTTGTTTGATATGGCTTAATATATCATATAATAAAACATGGCATATACAGTAAAGCCATGTTAGAATCGTGACATTCCACACTGAGCCTCTGACAACATCAAACAGGAAGTCCTCTAATGCAAGCGTGCAAACGAATCCCTCCTCACGCTGAGCGGCTACACAAACACACGGAGCGTCTGTGGAGCGTCTCGGCCTGTTGTTGTTATTTCTCGGGGCAGTGGGAGCGCAGCGGGAGCGTCTGCATTCCAGCACACATCACCCCGTGCAGCGGTGCATTCTGGGTGAAAGCACCATACATCACCATGAGTAGGAGGGTCACATTTCGCTTTCCATCTGAACCTAGAAATAGCACGTTTTAGGGATTTGAAAGCGAAATAAAGTTGTGAAGTAGAAGCAGAAAGCGTTCAGATTTCTAGGTGACCAGTCAAATGTGAGGAAACGATTGATCATGTGACGGTCAGTACAGACGGTCAGATGTTCTTCCACTGAAGCGCAAGATGCTCTCAGAACATGTGCATCAAAATCTACTGACTTAACATTCAATCAAACATAACACAAAAATGGAACATTATTGACCAGGCGAGTACTGTATATCCCAGAACAGTCCCACACAATGCATCATTTATTGCAGATTCTTAATTAAACAGGCACACATTCAACAGGGTAAATGCTTTACTCAATCTACACAAATGGACTGAAATTGGTTTATATACTAACATATCAATACATTATGAATTAGAGGTTGTTTGATATTGGATTTTGCTGATATAATAATAATGATGTTTAAATATAGGCAATAAAAAGATCATTGTGCCGATACTAGTAATATGTATATATTGAATGTGTTAATGTTCTTAGGCTTTCCTTCCGGATTTTTACACCGAAATGAACTGTTTATTGTGTAACCAAAATACCAATAATATCCAGAAAAAATATTTTATGCATAATGCAGGACTTTCTTTTAATTGTAAACAAGCCTGAAATACACCAGGACTTTTATTTTGAAATGCATATGCTTTAATACTTGTGTGATTAATGCACATTTATTTATTGACCTCTGAGAGTGACTTTATCCACATTTCACCGTTTCATTTGAGAAAAACTATCATCATATCATACACTCACCTGTCAGGATTATTAGGAACACATACTAATACTGTGTTTGACCCCCTTTCGCCTTCAGAACTGCCTTAATTCTACGTGGCATTGATTCAACAAGGTGCTGAAAGCATTCTTTAGAAATGTTGGCCCATATTGATAGGATAGCATCTTGCAGTTGATGGAGATTTGTGGGATGCACATCCAGGGCACGAAGCTCCCGTTCCACCACATCCCATAGATGCTCTATTGGGTTGAGATCTGGTGACTGTGGGGGCCATTTTAGTACAGTGAACTCATTGTCATGTTCAAGAAACCAATTTGAAATGATTGGAGCTTTGTGACATGGTGCATTATCCTACTGGAAGTAGCCATCAGAGAATGGGTACATGGTGGTCATAAAGGGATGGACATGGTCAGAAACAATGCTCAGGAAGGCCGTGGCATTTAAACGATGCCCAATTGGCACTAAGGGGCCTAAAGTGTGCCAAGAAAACATCCCCCACACCATTACACCACCACCACCAGCCTGCACAGTGGTAACAAGGCATGATGGATCCATGTTCTCATTCTGTTTACGCCAAATTCTGACTCTACCATCTGAATGTTTCAACAGAAATCGAGACTCATCAGACCAGGCAACATTTTTCCAGTCTTCAACTGTCCAATTTTGGTGAGCTCGTGCAAATTGTAGCCTCTTTTCCTATTTGTAGTGGAGATGAGTGGTACCCGGTGGGGTCTTCTGCTGTTGTAGCCCATCCGCCTCAAGGTTGTGCGTGTTGTGGCTTCACAAATGCTTTGCTGCATACCTCGGTTGTAACGAGTGGTTATTTCAGTCAAAGTGGCTCTTCTATCAGCTTGAATCAGTCGGCCCAGTCCTCTGACCTCTAGCATCAACAAGGCATTTTCGCCCACAGGACTGCCGCATACTGGATGTTTTTCCCTTTTCACACCATTCTTTGTAAACCCTAGAAATGGTTGTGTGTGAAAATCCCAGTAACTGAGCAGATTGTGAAATACTCAGACCGGCCCGTCTGGCACCAACAACCATGCCACGCTCAAAATTGCTTAAATCACCTTTCTTTCCCATTCTGACATTCAGTTTGGAGTTCAGGAGATTGTCTTGACCAGGACCACACCCCTAAATGCATTGAAGCAACTGCCATGTGATTGGTTGATTAGATAATTGCATTAATGAGAAATTGAACAGGTGTTCCTAATAATCCTTTAGGTGAGTGTAAATACAGAATGTTTAATTTCATATGATTAAAAGATAAATTATATTAATGTTGTATGCCTTCATTTGATTGCCAGAAAATACACAGAGATAACACAGATTCTGAAAAAAAGTTTTTTGTTGTTTTTATGAATTCAATTAATTGAATTAACTAAAATTTAATTTAACAAGCCCAAAAAAACAGAATCCATAAAAATTAAAACTCAATAAATAAATAATTATTAATACACCAATAAAAACACTTACAAAAGTGTCCATGAGTTGATAAAAAGCTAATAATTAAATCATACAAATGTAAAATTAAGTTTTTAAAAATATATATATTTTTTAATTAATTGATCAAAAGTGACAGTAAAGACATTTTTACGTTACAAAGCATTTTTACTGTATTTTTCATCAATTAAAGGCGAGACCTCGTTCCAAAACGGTAGTCTATCTGAAAACCTTTACCTGTAGCCGTCATCCATGATGGTTTATAAACCCGAGTGCATACCTTTGTCTCTCTTTTCCTTTGATAAAGAATCCAGCTTCCTCCTGAGTGACTTTTTCCGCTTCTGTCCATCTGGAAAACACAAAGCAAACGAAACATTAGAGATACAACAGAAAACAACCTTTAAGACAATCAAACTAACGCCACTTCAGGCCGTCTCTTTATTTGGGCGATGTGTGTGTACCTTTAGGGATGGTGATCTGGCATCCCAAATCAAAGTCTTTCAGCAGTCTGACCAGAGCTACTTCCTGCAGCCGGACTCTCTCCAGCTCGGACAGACTCTGGATGGGAACGGACTGCATGTCGAAGTTATGACCGGTTGCTTTCTTACAGGTAAAATTTCCCTACGAAACACGCAAAACAGAAAGAGACATTCTGTAACTAGAGAGCTTCTTTAACACAATTTGAGCACATTTTCTTTAATTTTACACTAATTTTTCACAATATATTCATCGCAATACATCTCACACACCAAAATATTTAAAATCGTAATACTGTTGTAATAATGTTAAAACAAGACACATTCACTTTAGAAGCAAAATGACTTAAGATACACTATATTGCCAAAAGTATTGGGACGCCCCTCCAGATCCCTGAGTTCAGGTGTTCAATCCCTTCATGGCCACAGGTGTATAAATCAAGCACTAGGCATGCAGACGCTTCTACACACATTTGTGAAAGAATGGCTCGCTCTCAGGAGCTCAGGGAACTCAAGCGTGGTACCGTGATAGGTTGCCACCTGTGCAATAAGTCCATTCCTGAAATTTCCTCACTACTAAATATTCCACGCTCAACTGTTAGTGTTATTATAACAAAGTGGAAGCAATTGGGAACAACAGCAACTCAGCCACGAAGTGACAGGCCACGTAAAATCACAGAGCGGGGTCAGCGCATGCTGAGGGTCACAGTGCGCAGAAGTCACCAACTTTCTGCAGAGTCAATAGCTCCAGACCTCCAAACTTCTGTGGCCTTCAGATGAGCTCAAGAACAGTGCGTAGAGAGCTTCATGGAATGGGTTTCCATGGCCGAGCAGCTCATCCAAGCCTTACATCACCAAGTGCAATGCAAAGCGTGGGATGCAGTGGAGTAAAGCACGCCGCCACTGGACTCTAGAGCAGTGGAGACGTGTTCTCTGGAGTGACCAATCACACTTCTGTTTTTCTTCTGTTGGTTGGGCTTGGCCCCTTAGTTCCAGTGAAAGGAACTCTTAATGCTTCACCAAGACATTTTGGACAATTTCATGCTCCCAACTTTGTGGGAACAGTTTGGGGACGGCCCCTTCCTGTCCCAACATGACTGCGCTCCAGTGCACAAAGCATCGGTCCATAAAGACATGGATGAGCGAGTTTGGTGTGGAGGAACTTGACTGGCCTGCACAGAGTCCTGACCTCATCCCGATAGAACACCTTTGGGATGAATTAGAGCGGAGACTGCGAGCCAGGCCTTCTCCTCCAACATCAGTGCCTGACCTCACAAATGCGCTTCTAGAAGAATGGTCAAAAATTCCCATAAACACACTCCTAAACCTTGTGGAAAGCCTTCCCAGAAGAGCTGAAGCTGTTAGAGCTGCAAAGGGTGGGCCGACTCCATATTAAACCCTACAGATTAAGAATGGGATGGCATTAAAGCTCATGTGCATGTGAAGGCAGGCGTCACAACACTTTTGGCAATATAGTGTATAAGGCATATATTTGTTCTTGTTTTAAGCACAAACTAGCTTAATTTTGATACATTTTTCAGGAAAAAAGTAATTTCTCTTCTCCAGTAAATGTGTCTTGATTTAAGAATGTTTAGATATTTGTGCTGGAAAACAAGACGGAGACACTGAGGAAGAACATCATGTGTTGCAGTGTGTTTATGAAGTAGACATCATATTCAGAAGTGGTATGGCTGTATTTGAGGCCTCTAAAAAAGACGATAAAGGCTGTGCGGTATGAACCCAGTTTGCACTCAAGACATGCAGTACATCACAGATGGAGAATGTGTCATATTTTAGTTCAGCTAGGTTAGCATCCATCATATCCTCGCCCCAGGGGAAAACTGGACAGGTATGATGTCACGTGACGCCCACGCTGCAGCATTCAGCGACTCTGATGTATTAGATGCACCAGTTCAGAAGTCTGTGTTTTGTTTGGTGAGCTGTAGTACGTTAGGGCGTGGAAACGCTGAAGGCTTGCTTTTCTTATTTTTTACTAGTTAGTGAACGAGTTAGTTTGGATTTTGATTTGTTCTTTTCTTTGACGCCACTTGTGTCCTTTTTTCTCCTGTGGGTTTATTATTTTGTATTTGATTCCTTATGTAAATATTGTATATATTTTCCCTTTTGTGATTTTTGATACCGTTTTTCATTAGGCTATTATTATTCGGGTTCAGGAGTGTAGCTACTACTACGTTTTTGGCCTGATCAGAACCAAACCAGTGCAGAAAGATTCTCTGGAGAGTGAATATCAATATTTATCAAAATAATTTGAAATTTCGATTCATGTTTGCTAAGAGGAGCCAAAATGTTCAATGTGACCGGGGCCACTTTTACTAAAATGGCTATAACTCATGAACAGAATGAGATATTTTTGCTAAACTCAGGACACGTGTGTATGAACTGAGGTCACATACATAATACATTTTTTTAATTAAAATGGCAATAATCACCCCACATTGGCATATCTAAAAAAACATGGCCGCCATCGTCTCAGTCAGGACATGGGTCATCAGGACATCAGGACATAGGTCAATGGGCTGACTCCCTGATCAGTGTCCTGACTACTGAAGTAGGGAGCTGACCGAGACGCACACAAGGCTAACGGAGGCCGATCAGAATGAAACTCGGTATGTGTCATCAGCACGATGCCCTGAAGGAGTCTGAGAAGTTGAGCCAGCTCTTTTCACAGAAGTCATCTCATTAGACTCCTGAATCCTCGCCGAGTCCAACAATACCAAACATGCCAGATTTCGCTTTATGGTTTGTGCAGCGGTTTGATTTAGCACTTAAACTTTTGAAACCGTTAGTCAAATATTGGTCACAATCTCAATGTTATCTCTTCTAACCCCAGACCAAAACTAACACTTTATTTTAATCATTTTTAGACCGTAGGCATGAAATCTAACACGGTTTCTACCAGTCTTTCCTGACTGTACACGTGCATTGCCATTTCAAAATAAAAGTCTGATCTAGTCCCGTTGCAAATTAATAACTTGTTGCTGATTAGTCACCAAATATTAAAGCTCAAATGGTATATAGTTGGTCAAGAGAGTTAAGGAGAGTTAGCAGGTTAATAAAGCAGAACCATATTTATTGCATAATATTCAGATATATGCAAATATTTTGAGACTTTTCACAGGAGTGAACTCTCAATCTGATTCTTCTCTGATCAGAACATCTCTCTTTGGGATTTTGGATTTGTTAAAAAACAGATGTTTTCTACAGCAGCAAATATCCTCACTGAACATTCTTTATGGGGAATGAATGGGAACTCTGCTTCCGGAATCCCACTCTTGGGTTTATATTCGGAAACCAGAGATATGCCGTATCTTTATATTCCCTCAGAATAACCCCAGGTTTCTGCGAACACGCAGTGACAAGCACTGAAGAACTCTTGGCATCTCAGAAGACGTTCTGGCAGTGCTGATCATTGTGAAATGAAACCCAGACACTCATGTTTTGTTGGTTTTCCTTTTACTCCTCTTTTCCTTGTAGGGGTTTCTGGGAATGATCACTAAAGTAAATTTGGCCAGCAGTCTCAGACCGAGTTGGATCATATGACACTTTTGAAGCAAAGAGAGCATCAACATATTAGCGATTTTCACAAATCATTAACAACATGATAAAACCGTTTGGCAGGTGCTATTATACATGACAACAGTATTATGAAAACATGCCATGATTAGCCTATTAGTGGCCGCGCACTGAAGGTGTGTAGACGCCTATTGTAATCGTTAGCGCTCTTCTTCTTCTTCTTCCGCTCGAGTGTATGGCAGCTCGTAGAACCGCTAGGGAAAGTTATGATGTTTGGCACACAGATAGAGGACAGTCTGAACTGACACCAGAGCCAATATGGCGTCTCTAACGCAATCCCTCTAGCGCCACCACCTGTCCAAAGTTGCACTCACGTTTGTGCTAATAACTTATGAAACATGATTCCTGTGATTTGACGCCCTATGATGTCATTTTCCGTTATGAAATTTTCACAAACCAGTTTCACGAACCAGATAATATTCAGACCATGCCAACTAAAAAGTTGATTCGTCAAACCGTTCTTGATTCACACGCAAACAAATTTGACGTACAAAGAGCACGCCAAAATGGATGTGAGGCTATATCTCAACGCTTTAGTGTATTCTGACCAAACTTGGTGTGTGTTATAACAACCATGACCTGATGCGACTTGCGACTTTCAGTGCAGCACCATCTAGTGGTCTGGAGATATATATATATATCAAAATTTCGTAGAACTTCTAAATGATTAGACCAAAAATCAAAACTCTTTAGATTCGGTGCAGCATGCAGAGTCAAATGATACCCAATTTTCCCATATCGGCCATTTTAAGTGTTGTTGTAAAAAGCTATATTTTACAAACGCAGTGGCGTCTCACTACGAAACTCGGTATGAGTCTTTGGCACCATGCCCTGAAGGTGCTCAAAACGTTTCTGGGCAGGGCTACCTTCAAAAATGCTAATAACTTTTGATTAAATTTGTATATTGTAATGAAACTCTTAATAGAGACCTTGGGTCGTGATGAGAACATGGATACCAATTTTGTCATAACCGGCTTAACTCCCTGTACGCCATTTTGATTTTCTTTAAAAACCTACTTTTTCAAACTACTCCTAGACCGTCTGTCCGATTTTCACCTAAATTGAATCGTATCATCTTCAGACTGTGCAGACAAAACGTTTTGGATTTCATGTGGATAGACGAAACTGTTTTCTTAAACCACAGCAACAAAGTTGAGGCATGATGCCCAAATGACTGTGAGGCTGCATCTCTGCAGTGCTTTAGGGCATTAACACCAAACTGTGCATGTGTCATTGTCACCGCACTCTGACCACAACACATTGATTCGGTCACAGCGCCACCTATTGGTCAATCATTACTAGTGACTGTATTTATGATTTTACTGCCATTTTGCAGTCGGTCTGATGCTCCCAGCCGTGCTGGCGTGGCTTAATGTGTTTGTGCTTGGCCCCTTATTGGCTGCTGGCAGCTATATTTACAACTATAGATTTTACTATATTTACTACTTGCATTAAAATGTTAAAGCCATAATGTTTGTTTGAAATTATGGTTAAAAAAAATTACCATTTCAGAGCAAATAGATTTATGAGATCAAATATCGTCAAAATGGTAAAACGTCACAGTAGTGTCTAAAAGTGTTTTTATGACCCTGCAAGTTTTATTAAACCATCAAAATATGAGGAAAATAATCTGATGTGTGTTAAATATTTTAAATATGAGATTAAACCATCAAGACTTGTACGACGGGACTGTTCAAACTTTATCATTTGCATGTGTTTTAAGCCTCGCCAATTTAAGCATTATTATTTTATCATTATTTTTAATGTGCGCTCATGTTTGTTGTTTGCTAATGAGGATTTGCAGGAGATTTCACACATTGCACATTTTAGCACAGAAGCCTGAAACACATGTTCTCATAAGATTACCATTATTTATTTAAAAATATTATTCATTATTTACTTTTATGAAATTATTTAAAAGTCACGGATTGGGATACAGGAGTTACAATTTTCAGAGAAATGTTGAAGTTACATATTTTGGCTGCATTTGTGACTCACTAAAATGTAACTGGTTGTATAAAATAGGCACATAATATCACAATATCAATATATTAGAATGAAAATGAATTTGTTTATAATCCCTGCACAGGAGAGGGTCGTTTCCAAACAAAAGGAAAATATATCAGCATCAGCTATCAGCCAAAATCAGCGGAAAAATATCAGCAAGAATGCAATATTGTGCATCTCTATTTCAAATGAAGTGAACGAGCTAGAAAAAATAACCTCATTGCTCATAAACACAACAGAATCAACCGATTACTTCCATGAATTCAATATTCACAAACATTTGCACACCTATAAAGTTGAATTAGATGTAATTTAGGGATGGGACGATTACCGGTTTCACGATAAACTACTGACTTATCATTGTTTAAAACTGAATTATCCTTAAAACCGCGTCGCTGCAATCGGGGGAAACACTTCAAATCTGCCGAGTCGTCTTCGTGAGCATCACACACTGTTGTACAGCGAACACAAGGCACGTTAACTTCGACCTCAATGCCAAAACTACGTCTGGGAAATAACTGGACACAAAATGTTGTTGAGTTGAAATATTTTATCCCCCTCCGTGAAGAAAAGTTTGCAGCAAGGCTTTGAGCCGAAGACGAACGAACATGTTCTTTGTTCACAGATTATTTTTACCACATCAGTAATTACAGGGACATATTGAGTTGAGATTTATCTTACCTGTTTATAAACAATCGTCCAGACAAGATGATCACAACAATATTACAGTAGTATTAATAGTAAAGTCCACTGATTTCATTTTCAATACAATCAAAAGCCGAGACGCAAGAGCAAGTTGCATTAATGAAACGAGAGAGCGCGTCCATTGTGATGCATGGATGTGTGCTGTGTTGCTATTGACAACGGCCATTATAAGCAAGGAAATGCCACAGAACAGAATCTTGCTTAAAGTGCACACAGCTGCTTGATTTATTTGTTGTTTGTTGATTTTCACATATAAAGCTTGTTGAAATGTTTTCAGCGTGTGCATCTGTTCTTTTTGAACATCTCATTTTAACAAAACCGTAATATTGATAATCGTGATAATTTTGGTCAATATAATCATGATATGAAATTTTCATACTTTACATTAATACTGTATGTTTTAGTGTCTATGCAAGTGTAAGTAATTGTGTGTGTGGCTTCTGGAACACAACCATATATAAAATAACAATAGTGATGCCTTGCCTTTGGCAAGCACCACTAATTACACACACACACACACACACACACACACACACACACACACACACACACACACACACACACACACACACACTTTTTTAGCTATATCGGCCAGTAAGGAAGGAAACAGACGCTGCAGGCAGATATACTCACGACCCCTGATTAACCAGCCTCGGACAGATTATACTTCCTTTGATCCATGCTGAAGTGGAAACTGTCATATGAGTCCAGCTCCAAAGAGGCTTACAGTCGAACAACAATGAAACTTTCAGGAATCAACTGACCCATTTCAGGGGCCTTTCCAACAATTACAGGTGAACTTCATGACATTCATGGATGATCTGCTCCTTTAAAAACAGAAGTTATTCATGCCGTTGTTTTGGAACTTTTGAAGAATCTTCATGCGGCTCTTTTCAATACAAGAGATCAAGCTCTAAATAATAAAGAATCATGTGATGCTTTGAGTCAGAAGAAAATATATATTTTAACCATGTAAAGCCTAACATTAATAGTCTGTTAAATGGAACAGTAGACAAGTTCTTTTAGAAAGTTTTGTTGAGTATCATATTTGACACATCAGGATGTAATGTAGTCTGCTTTGATCATTTCCCCTTTCACTGCAGCGCTCAACTTTTATCACTAAATAAACACCCCCATTATGAGTCGCTGTGTGGCACTGAACTTTATTTTTCTGCCATCTTTTGTCACTTCGCTCAAACCAATCTCAGACTTGCATGCATGTCTAACATTCACAGAGCATACTTACATAATCCAGATGAAGGCACACATTGATATTCACATGAGCATGCATGCTCTCAAATGAGATCAATAATATAATCATCTTTTTATCAATCAGTTTTTTCTACTTGTATATAGTAAATTATATAGCCCCAGCGATGAAAATTCTCTCTTGCGTCCTCCGATAAATTCTGCATTCTTTTGTGAAACTATAGTTCCCAATAATGTTTTGTTTTGCATTCCATCTCAAAAGTGTTGTTCAATCGCAGACGCTTTTATCCAGAGCGACTTACAAGAGAGGAATAAAGCAATTTGTCAAAGAGCCAACAATATTCGTAACATACAATGCCAGGTTTATTAGATTTGGAAGCAAACTAGAGAAGAGTGGAAATGCATTGGTTTTATGCAAAGTAAAAGCCAAAGTTTTGAGAGCAAACGTAAAGTTTCTTGGAGAACACAAAAGTTTTACAAAGTAAAAGCCAAAGTTTTGCGAGCGAATGCAAAGCTTCTTGGGGAACGCGAAAGTTTTGCAAATAAAAGTCAGTTTTACAAGTTTCTCAGGAAACAGGAGTTTACGAGTATCTTTTTAACCATCACCATGTCCCAGTGTATTAACTACAACCTTTTGTTGAACATTTCATTCCAAAAGCATGGCAAAAAGCATTGCAACTAACAGCTTCCACGCTCCTGGAAAGCTGTTCCATTAGATGGGATTCACTCCCAAGAGCATCGGTGAGGTCAGGCATTGACGTCGGGTGATAACGGTGTCTAGATCTGTGTGCAAGTCCTTCCACACCAGACTAAATAAATCACTTCTCTACGAACCTCGCTTTGCTTTCAGAAACTACAGACAAATACCCTAAATCAAGTATTGCATCACTCCACATCTGTTTAAAAGGTGTTGCACCATCTTGATAATTTGTGCACGGAGGAAGTTCATCTGACTCATGTTATATGAATTAAAAATTGGCATCAGAACATAAAATAATGGCATTCTTTCTGAAGTACTACACTACACACCCCACTAACATCAGCACTTCTTCATTCTCTGACATAAACTCTCTGCTCTTCCAGACAACAGAGGAGAAAACCAGAGAAATATGAGTCTTTTAATTTAAAAGACTTGTAGAATGGTGATCTTTTGTTGCTGTAGTGCTACTTCAGCTAGTCGTGCCGTTTAATGACTGCACACTTACCGTCAATGAAAGCCTCGCTCATTAGCATGAAAGGTGAGCGACAGCTTCATCTGAACAGCCGTCCAACAAGAGATACTTCAGGGTCATCAAATAAGCATCACATTTGTGTCTGATGGTAATTTCAGGCCCAGCTGCTCGCGATCTCATTGGTATTCATAAGTACTCAATCATAAAATCTGCTTCTAACACACATACATTTTCTGTGTTTGGAATGAAAGACACCAATATTGTACAATAACATACGGACAGCTTCTAAATGCTATTACTACTGGACTAAAGAATGGTACATTTCTTTGAACTGTAATTTAGAAAATTTCCTGTCAACTAAATTCCAAGTGGAAAATCCAGTGGGATGTGTTCACCACACATTCACACTCATGAACTGAAAGGGAGCAAAATCTCCAATTCTTCAGACAGTCTTTAAGCAAACAATACTAACAAAAGGCACAGAGAGAGTTCAACTGTTCAGAAATCTCCCGAACAATCCGATAATATAGCTTTGATGATGTAAGAGCGCTGGATATCACTTTATCTTGTGTCAGAACCCGACGGGCACAAAGAAACAGGAAGATGCTGGTTTCAACATCACTACATTAATCACAGAGTCAGTCAGGACGCACCCTCACGGAACAACACATGAAGGTCGTACAGTAGCTCCCTGACAGAGGAAACACCTCTTCCGCTTGCCTATTTCGACTCTTTTCAACCGGCGTCAAAAGGAAACTGGTGTGGGAAAAACTCAATATTCAAACAAACTTCTTTTGTTGGCTGTACTGCATTGTTGAACCTGTTGACAATGAATTCAATCGATACATGAAACTGGAAAAGCTCACTAAAGCCAGAGAGCATGTCATGCAAACACAGTACTGCGCAAAAAGAAACTTATACATGCGAGTAAAGCAAAAGTCATCACAGAGATGAAATGATCATGTGCTGCCACAAACAGAAGTGAAACTCGCTTAATACAGACCAAAATACACTTCTAACCAAAATAACCTTGCATTTGGTTACATGTCATTTCTGCCCAAATAACTTGTGAGATCTATGATATTCCATCATGTAAGCAAAGTCAACACTGATTACAATGTGTTCGGGTTCATTTCTTTGACATGTTGATGCCTAGTCTAGTCTATTCTTAGGCTATTATATTTTCACTGACAGCCCAAATTTTGCCTAATTTTAGTCTAGATGTCAGGGCTGTGTTTGGATGCTATTAGACATCTTTTAAATGTAAAATTGCTTGCTGGGATAGAACATAAATTTGTGCCTCACACACTCAAACCTGTCTACATTTAAATGTCTGTCAATTGAGAAAAAGGCTTTTTGCCCCCAGATTGGACCGTAGTTACGAAATCTACCAGCAGGGGTAAACCGGACCGTACTAATAAGCAAAACTTTGACCCCTTTGGTTAACATGTTAACTAGCCACGAAGTGGTAGGCCACGTAAAATCACAGAGCGGGGTCAGCACATGCTGAGGGTCACAGTGCACAGAAGTCACCAACTTTCTGCAGAGTCAATAGCTCCAGACCTCCAAACTTCTGTGGCCTTCAGATGAGCTCAAGAACAGTGCGTAGACAGCTTCATGGAATGGGTTTCCATGGCCGAGCAGCTCATCCAAGCCTTACATCACCAAGTGCAATGCAAAGCGTGGGATGCAGTGGAGTAAAGCACGCCACCACTGGACTCTAGAGCAGTGGAGACGTGTTCTCTGGAGTGACCAATCACGCTTCTCTGTCTGACAATCCCATGGACGAGTCTGGGTTTGGCGTTTGCCAGGAGAACAGGACTTGCCTGACTGCATTGTGCCAAGTGTAAAGTTTGGTGGAGGGGGGATTATGGGGTGGGGTTGTTTTTCAGGGGTTGGGCTTGGCCCCTTAGTTCCAGTGAAAGGAACTCTTAATGCTTCAGCATACCAAGACATTTTGGACAATTTCATGCTCCCAACTTTGTGGGACTTCGGCCCCTTCCTGTCCCAACATGACTGCGCTCCAGTGCTCAAAGCGTCGGTCCATAAAGACATGAATGAGCGAGTTTGGTGTGGAGGAACTTGACTGGCCTGCACAGAGTCCTGACCTCATCCCAATAGAACACCTTTGGGATGAATTAGAGCGGAGACTGCGAGCCAGGCCTTCTCCTCCAACATCAGTGCCTGACCTCACAAATGCGCTTCTAGAAGAATGGTCAAAAATTCCCATAAACACACTCCTAAACCTTGTGGAAAGCCTTCCCAGAAGAGTTGAAGCTGTTAGAGCTGCAAAGGGTGGGCCGACTCCATATTAAACCCTACGGATTAAGAATGGGATGGCATTAAAGCTCATGTGCATGTGAAGGCAGGCGTCACAACACTTTTGGCAATATAGTGTAGATTAGGTTTATATTTCAAATGTGTTTTGAGATCACAAATGAACATCTATGCATTTGGCAGATGCTTTTATCCAAAACAACTTAAATTACATTCAAGGTACATATTTTATCAGTTCTTGCTTTCCTTGTGAATCGAATCCATGGTGCCCTGTTGGATTTTTTTTTTGCATGCGATTTTGCATGAAATGCATGTTAATACTAGATGTAAACAGGGCCACAAATCTTCAGTGTGTCATTGGCGTGTTGCATATACAGTATATATATATATATATATATATATATATATATATATATATATACATACACAGAATATAAAAAGGTTGTGCTGATACTGACATTTGAATAGCTTTAATCTAGTCGGAAAAGTAATCTCAAAAAGGTCCAGAGGATGAGTTTTTTCTATCCATTATTCTGGAAAATCAGATGCACGACTTTGGGGATCGGGGATGCTTATCGCATGTTGCAACTGTACTCGTCTGGAAGAGATGCAATAATCTAAACCATCTTACTGAAAACACTGAGCCACTCACGGTCTGTCATGCTGGCTCTGCTCCAACAGAAAACAGTTTAAAGTGAGTCAGACTCCACGAACATGCCCCACTTTCACTGGTCTGTGAACGAACCACATATTCGGCAATGCTCCTCAATGTAAAAATCCTGTTATCTGCATTCCATAGAACTGAATCATGGTAACTTGTCAACATGAACTTCACAATCGCCTTCCATAAAGTTATGCATTCTTAAGGGAAACATGATATTCGCTGAGGAACTTGTTGACTTCAAATATTGCCTAATTTTAGATGTTCTGATGCAACTCTCCAAAGTTTTAAAGACCACTGCAAGCTTGAAGATACACAAAACTGCTGAACATGAAAGAAGACCTTAAAAAGACCCTGAAGTGCTGTTGTACTCCGTTGACGGTCTCCAGTGGGAAGAACTATTTGCCTGGGTAGCGCTGCCAAAGATCAGGTCATGCTGCTCTGCTGTGAGAAATAGAAGCTTAGGCAGACTTCATGTAAACCAGATGTCACTTCACTGAAGAACTGCGCTCCTACACGCTTTCTTCTAGCACAGCAAAGGACTTACTGCGGAGGACTATAAAATAACAACATGCCTACTGACAAAAAAAGTTCATTCAGTTCACTCGTTTTCAATGAATATGAGTGTTCAACAAGAGTAAACATCTTTTTCATTGTTTTTGTTTCGTTATTCTACAGAAAAATATATTTTTCACAGCAAGTTCACAATTAAACATTTAACATGACAGTAACGGTCGAATTTCACGGAATTTGTCAAATTTTGGATGAAAATACATATACATATACATATGCGATATGAACTAGTGTCTGTGAATATTAAACCGAGGACTATTTGAATATGAATCCTACATGTTCTGTGTGAACGAATGAATGGTTTAATTTCACACACACACACTGAAGCATGCGTGATGCTCACGGTGTTACTATGACGACATGAACTTCAGCTCCAGAGCCACTTCATGAGCATTTTTCAGTTTAATTTGAGAAAACGATCATATCATAAACACAGAAACTCAAGATCCTCACGTCAACATAAGTTTGGTTTAACTTGTGACAGAAATACATTACTATTGTATTACTATCATACAGTATAATGTATGTCAATGTAATAATACTACTACTAATAACAACAACACAATAATTATTAACTTTATTTTTAAAGGAATAATCACACAATTTGTCCTCCATGTTTTAAAGTATTGTTTTATATCTTCATTTGATTACCAGAAAAACTAAAAACACAACACAGAATTTCTGTAAACAAAGAAAAAAATCATAGGGTCCCTATTATTGTAAACAAATTAATAATTTGTTTATTTCATCTGTCTTTATTGTATTGCATTTATTTGTGCTGTTGTTTGAAATGAGTATTTGTTCTTATTTTATTATGTTTTTAATGAAAATAAAATGTTGCATTGCAGAAAAGTATTTTTGTATGCTGTCAATTATAGTTTATTTGTTATTATTTTACTGCTGTCTTTTTACTTACATTTTTATGAAAATAAAATTTTGCATTGCAGAAAATTAGATTTTTGTTTGTATATGCGGTCAATTATAGTTCTCTGAAAGAAAATCGCTATCGGCAGGTCACACTTACCAAAAAAAAAAAAAAAAAAAAAAGCAGCCCAGAAAAGTGCAATCGGTGCATCTCTACATAGCAGCTCGTATTTTAAGCCAAGTTTAAACATTAAGCATCGCACAAGAGCACAGATAAATGCAATTTGACCAAAAATGGGAATTTATTTAAAACCGGTTAAAAGCAACCCAATAAAAGCTGAACGTGGCCGTATCTTACGGAGATATATTACAGCACTTTGCCTCTAGATCTAAACATTGTTAAGCTCCAACGGAGTCATTGAAACGAGGCCAACGGGAAGCAAAGATACACAAGTAATACTGTTGTGTCTGGCAATCCCACTAGTTTAAAATGATTATTTTGTCTGTGCAAATGATCCATTGTGCCTGCGTGACACTGATGGGATACTTTTTCACATGTACCGCACACAATTCCCATGTGTTTTTAACAATATTCAGTCCTTTTGCAATGTTTTCATTGAGACAGGATATCATGTGTATTTTTCATGTGTAGTTTAATGCATGCATTTGAGTTGAACGTGGCAAAAAAACAAACTCTGCCTTTTGCTGTCAGTTTCATTGGCCAAATAATAGAAAGAGCAGTGCTGTAAAAGACACCGCTGGACTGCTTTATAGGAGGAGCTTTATAAACTCCAGATTCCTGAGAGGTTAGGTAACTGTTGCAAAGAGAGCTCCCCTTTGGGCTGGCCAACACAAACATCGACAAATTTGGTGCTTTGGATCCTCAATATTGTAGTATGGCAACACTGTGATAAAAGAATACATGCATCAATTATGAAGAGGCGTTTATTGATTTGTCTCTGGTCATCTATGCCTTTATAATGCAATCTGATCCTTGCAAATAAGCTTCAAAAGCCCTTTCGTAATGCCTCGGTATTTCCTGGCACTTTAGACATGTGTGGGATTAATGCCACATTATTTTATCCTGAACATGCAACACATCTTGACAGCAGGTTCCAGAATGTCCAGTTCCAGCAACAACATTGTGCACGTTCAGCTACATCATCTCAAAGGGCCGTGTATTGAATTATTGTAATTTTTCTTTCTAGTAGTATTTAGTGCAGAGTACAATGGTTTGAGGATAATGCATTTATTAAAGTCAGGATCCGCAGATAAACCACTGTATGAGTTCAATATCTTCAGTTGTCTTCGGGGTTCGTATTTTATATTTGTATTGGATTCTGCAGTGGACATTCCAGGGAGACTTCCCTGCTGAAACCCTGCGGCTGGCAAGATCTAACGCCAAATCATCTGTCTTCGTCCGACCAGCGCTGTCTGCCGAAGCACAAGATCCTCCTTTCCACACTCTCTGCATGTCTGGTCTTCAATCAAGCAAACAGAGTCCATGTCACGGCCCTCTTGGTCTCACTCCAGTGGCTTCCTTTAGCCGTCTGCTTTGAATTCAAGGCTTTCAGCCTTCAGAACGGTCACTGCAACTGAACCGCGACACACTCCTACAGGTCTACGTTTCTAAACCCAACCCTTCATGATCAGTAAACAAGTGTCACTGCTTCCATTACAAGAAACAGTCGCTTTCCAGAACCTTCACTGTCTCTGCTGTTCAGTGGTGGATCAAACATCACGACCATCCATCTTTCACTAGTCTCAATTCACTAGCATTTTCCTTTCTTTAGTGTGTGCTGTTGCTGTTCCTCTCTCTATCAGTGTCAGTGTTTCTGAACTGCCTGAAACGCCTCCATTGTAGTCTTGAGTTTTCTTCTGGGAACCAACACGTCACAATATTCCTCATTTAAATAAATCATACGCAGAATAAAGGCAAGGCTCAAAATTGTGACCATTAATATGTGCGTGAGTGAAAATTGTTGCGGTGCAACCTGTTTTCATTTCTCTACAAACCGTTGGCTAATTACTGCACACTAGTGCGGAAAAATGTAAAGAGCTGAAGAGAGAAGAAGAAAATTATGATTGAAAATGTGACAATGATATCATACAGCAGTTCAATAAACAGTTAAAATCAAGCAATATTGACTGTTTTTGTTCCGTTTCAGCAGCAAAAATAGTTCCAAACAAAGATCACAGCAGAACCACAGCGCGTCTCACAGCAACACTCAACCGTGTTTCATTACTGAATGATTCAGCGCTTCGAACGAATCAGTTGAGTCAAAGATTCAATGACTCACTCATAAACAACTGCCTCATTCCTGAATGAATCATCCGTTTGAATTCATTGTTTGAATAAGTGAGTCAACATTAAGACGGTCTACTGGCGGTTTAGTTTCATGTTTAAAAGTATCATTCTTTCCAACATTTCTTATTTGTCTACTCAAATATATTTAAAACAATCTCATAACATTATTCAGTGCAATTGTTTTCAGTGTAAATTATTTAATTTGATTGGTAACAGCCCTATAGTGTCTTATTATTCTAATTTAAAGGGGTCATGAATTGAGAAATCAACTTTCCCTTGAGCTTTTGATATATAAACGGTTGTGGTAATAAAAGACTATCCTGTAAGTTTCAGAACTGAACACTTCCTTGTTAGTCAAAGAAAAGCTTTTACTGACACCAGGGCCAGCAAACGCTCGATCTGCGAATATGCCGGCTGTGACGTCAGCGCGTGTCGAAACGCCGCCCACTGAAACCCCGCCCACTGACTCGTGCCTGACATGACACAGGCCTACATAGAGCTAAACCACATCCAACTTCTAAGCAATAAACATACCGCATAAGCTTCATTCGGATTCCAATATTATGAATGCATGGATGAACTTTATTTTTAATAAAGATCCAGCTCACGTGGGGAAGCGTTTGTTCCTTCATTTCTGATCACGGATTCGTAAACAAGAGACTGGATTTGCAGACAGGATGAGATTACATGAATGAATGAAGCAACACATTTTATGTGTGATAGTATTGCACTGTTACAGACATCTATTGATTATGTGTACGTGTATAACTAAACATACCTTAGCACGCTGTCACAGGCTGGAGAATCCTTTATTTGAGGTGTTGTTGGTTCTTGCGAATGGGGATCAGACTTGGACATGTATGGGCCAGGGCTTACAAAGCCCAACGTCCCGGGGCTGTGTGTTTTCCAGACGGGCTACCAAAATGCATCACCGGCCTGCCGACGGCTATCTTAAATAGTGAAATAACATTCCTTTCTTGATGTGTGTTGTTCACGATCTAATCCAAAAATACAATCGCGGAAGTTTTGATCATGCTGTCTGCAACGTACTTGGCGTGTGTGTGTGTGTGTGTGTGTGTGTGTGATGCACGGTTCACCATTATATATCCACCGATCGGACAGGCCAAGTAATAAAAAAATAACATTCCAATCAATCGCGGGTGGATGAGAGATAAATCATTGTGCTTGTTTGATAAAGACATTTTGCGAGCCCTGTGGGCGAATCATTCCAGTTGCCGTTTCTCCACAAGCTTTCAAAACAATTCCCACATGTACTGACAGGGGAGCTGGAGCTCATTATAATATGCAAATCTTATCCAATCCTAGCCGTAGGCCTTTACTTCCAAGTGTTCAGAGCGGCACGCCCATCAAAACTGAGCGTTCATGAGAGAGCCTCAAAACCATGGAAGAAAATTGCCCATTACTTATTCATTATCATGTTTTTGAATGTAAAAACCACACGAACGTCATAAGTTGACCCCAGACAACAGTATAAAAAAATTGAAAAAGCCAGTTCATGACCCCTTTAATTTATTGATAAAATTTAAGAATTTAAAATGAATGATGAAGCATACATTTAATAAGATTAGGGAAAAAGATTTAAAAGAGTTTTAAATATGTCAAAGCTGAAACTGATGAGAATATTCATTCAGACTAAATTATATCTACAACACAAAAATACTGTTTCTTCCAGACAGTTTGTTTACTTACACATGACAAGGCTTAATATGGCATAACATTTTAGTTGTGGTGCTCCTAAAAATTTGCTGGTGCTCCTGACTTTTTTAAAGTTGGGAGCACC
This sequence comes from Paracanthobrama guichenoti, assembly GCA_018749465.1. Lineage (NCBI taxonomy): Eukaryota > Metazoa > Chordata > Actinopteri > Cypriniformes > Gobionidae > Paracanthobrama > Paracanthobrama guichenoti. The sequence goes on along the minus strand of CM031951.1, from coordinate 6,092,303 downwards.
AGTGCTACCAAGTATAAAAGTTAATTTTGGATCATGTAAGGGGCGGGGCCTGGCTGAGCGAGTTAGTCGTGTGTTGAAACTGGTGGTTATGGTGCCAATCACAACACACTGCTCCAGCCGACCAATCAGAGCACAGTGTGCTTTTCAGAAGGAGTGGAAATATGGGGAAATAATCAACATTCAAGCAGGAAAACCTGCTCTAGATGAGCCAGAAAACAACAGCAAGCATTTGAAAAAGTGCATAATAGGTTCCCATTGATTTAAAGGCACTATAAATTCTTTACTTCAACTCTAGTGTCTATGTTGTTCAAGCGTACACTTGAAACTTGGCATTTGCAAGTAATGCTGGCTCCTATAAGATAAATGGATTGTGAAATTGAAGTTCCTTGAGACAAAACACTTGCCGAATGACTAAATATCAGTGTAAACTGAATTAAAAGTTATGGTGATACAGAAGGAACCAGCAAGTGTCAATCCCAATACCGGAACTCATGCTTCTAAACATCAGGCAGTAACATATATCTGCTGCCAAGACTTAAACGCTAATGATTAACTTTAAAGTTAGTTCAGTTTAAACTGCACATTTCGAATTCTCTTAGTGCTGTGAATGCAGTTTAAAGGAGCTCATATTAATTAATAGACTGTGAAATATTTATATATCTGGAAAAATTCACACCACCTGATGTGACCATTTAAAGTGAACTATAAAAGCGTACAGTAGATTAAAGAAAACAGAAACAATGACACACAGCCTCATAATTTACCATTTGCTTTGATATTTGAAAAAGTATTCAATTTGTCATTGGAGAGAAAATTAACCATGGTTTTATTGGCAGATTGATTACAATTTGTTGTTTTACTACAAATAGCATTGTTAAACTATATGTATAGCAAAAGTGTGGTTACCATGTTTTAACTATGGTTTTATTTTTAGTAAAACCATCATGACACCAGACTACATCCATGTCAACAACTGCTCGTTTGGAGCGTTTTCCCCAACAACAACTTAACTTGTTCATTTGTGGTTACCATGTTTTAACTACGGTTTTTGGTTTTATCTGTAGTAAAACTATCATGATGCCAGACTACATCAAGGTCAACAACAACTGCTCGTTTGGAGCGTTTTTCCCTCATTTTCCCTCAGATTTGCAGATATTGTGGGAAAAACATTGTTCATTTGTGGTTACCATGTTATAACTATGATTTCCTGGTTGTATTTGTAGTAAAATCATCATGACACCAGACTACATCCATGTCAACAACAACAACTGCTCGTTTTGTTGCGTTTTCCCCTAATTTTCCCTCAGATTTGCAGATATTGTGGGACAAACATTGTTAATTTGTGATTACCATGTTTTAACTACGGTTTTTGGTTTTATTTGTGGTAAAACTATCATGATGCCAGACTACATCCATGTCAACACCAGCTGCTCGTTCGGAGCGTGTTGTTTTTTTCTCTCAGATTTGCAGATATTTTGGGGAAAACATTGTTAATTTGAGGTTACCATGTTTTAATATGTTTTTTTGTTTGTTTTATTTCTAGTACTACATCCATGTCAACAGCAGCTGCTCGTTCGGAGCGTTTTTTACCTCAGATTTGCAGATATTGTGGGACACAGCATCCGACGGAGGCAACTTTCTTTGAAGCCACTTTCTCGGTGAGAAGATGTTGCTTGAACCAGAGAGGTTGAGCGATAAATCCCTGGACGCGTTGCGTTTGATACTTCTGTAGTCGAAATGAGCACTGGAGATCGACGAGGCGTCTGAAGATGTCGACAAACTCGACGAGGAAAGCCGCTGTTTCAGCCTGCAGTCCTCGGCAGTTGTGTGGCTGTTGGTAAATCCAGCTGTGGAGCTTGAGAAGCGCTTAACGCTAGTGGCGTCTGCGGGCGTCGCGCCGTTTCTCATCAGCGCAGAATCCAAACTACGAGTCTGTCGTAGTCTTCTCTTTGCGAGGGTTTTGGAGCTCGATGAGGAACAGGAGAAGACGCTGTTCAGCAGCCCCTGTGCGGACATCCCTGCGATATGACGCCCCAAACTCAAACCCCATGTGATCGTGACTGACTGAACAACTGATGAGGTCTCTCAGGTGGAAATGTGATTTATGTATTTTATCAGAAAAAAATTATATTCTCTCGTCCATCTCTGCTATATTTGTCTGCAGACACACGAGGATGTTTCCACTGTTCGAGCCAAAAAGCGCGTCAGTGAAGTTTCTCCACCGCATCTCTCGGAACGCTCCCGCCCTCTCTCTCCCGCGCTCCGGCTCTGCCCTCCTCCGAGTGACTGACAGCTGAGGTAAAATCCTTTACAATTCTCATTAACTAACCCTGTCGAGTGACTTTTAAAGGGTAGTCTTAAAGAATTAGTGAATTTACATGATCTCTTTGAAGAAATCTGAGATATTTCTGTCCCTCCGTTGACATGGCAGCAATGCAACTACAACTTTGATGCTTCAAAAAGTTAATAAAGAGATTGTAAATCTAATCCATATGAATTGAGTAGTTGAGTCCACATTTTCTGAAGCGAAATTAGAATTACAATATAGGCTTTTATTTACATAAACATTCATAAACTCACATATCAGTTGTGGTAAACGGAAACTCAAGCATGTCACTTGAAGTGCAAGAGCCAATGAGGTTCATTTTTGTGTTACGCAGCACGTTTGAGCTTCTCAAGAACCAATGAGGCTCATTCTCGTGTTACGCAGCACGATTGAGCTTCAGCGAGAGCCAATGAGGTTCATTCTCGTGTTACGCAGCACGTTTGAGCTTCTCAAGAACCAATGAGGCTCATTCTCGTGTTACGCAGCACGTTTGAGCTTCTCAAGAACCAATGAGGCTCATTCTCGTGTTACGCAGCACGTTTGAGCTTCAGCGAGAGCCAATGAGGTTCATTCTCGTGTTACGCAGCACGTTTGAGCTTCTCAAGAACCAATGAGGCTCATTCTCGTGTTACGCAACACGATTGAGCTTCTCAAGAGCCAATGAGGTTCATTCTTGTGTTACGCAGCACGTTTGAGCTTCAGCGAGAGCCAATGAGGTTCATTCTCGTGTTACGCAGCACGTTTGAGCTTCTCAAGAACCAATGAGGTTCATTTCGTGTTCACGATTGAGTTACGCAAGCACGATTCAGCTTCTCAAGAGCCAATGAGGTTCATTCTTGTGTTACGCAGCACGCATTGAGCTTCAGCGAGAACCAATGAGGTTCATTCTTGTGTTACGCAGCACGATTGAGCTTCTCAAGAGCCAATGAGGTTCATTCTCGTGTTACGCAGCACGTTTGAGCTTCTCAAGAACCAATGAGGTTCATTCTCGTGTTACGCAGCACGATTGAGCTTCTCAAGAACCAGTGAGGTTCATTCTCGTGTTACGCAGCACGTTTGAGCTTCAGCGAGAGCCAATGAGGTTCATTCTCATGTTACGCAGCACGTTTGAGCTTCAGCGAGAGCCATTGAGGCTCATTCTCGTGTTACGCAGCACGTTTGAGCTTCAGCGAGAGCCAATGAGGTTCATTCTCATGTTACGCAGCACGTTTGAGCTTCAGCGAGAGCCAATGAGGTTCATTCTCGTGTTACGCAGCACGTTTGAGCTTCAGCGAGAGCCAATGAGGTTCATTCTCGTGTTACGCAGCACTTTTGAGCTTCAGCGAGAACCAATGAGGCTCATTCTTGTTACGCAACATGATTGAGCTTCTCAAGAACCAATGAGGTTCATTCTCGTGTTACGCAGCACGTTTGAGCTTCAGCGAGAACCAATGAGGTTCATTCTCGTGTTACGCAGCACGTTTGAGCTTCAGCGAGAGCCAATGAGGTTCATTCTCGTGTTACGCAGCACTTTTGAGCTTCAGCGAGAACCAATGAGGCTCATTCTTGTTACGCAACATGATTGAGCTTCTCAAGAACCAATGAGGTTCATTCTCGTGTTACGCAGCACGTTTGAGCTTCAGCGAGCCAATGAGGTTCATTCTCGTGTTACGCAGCACGTTTGAGCTTCAGTGAGAGCCAATGGGGTTCATTCTCGTGTTACGCAGCACGATTGAGCTTCTCAAGATTCAAGATTCAAGAGTTTTATTTGTCACATACACAGTTATATACAGAATATACAACCGGCAGTGAAATGTAAACAGGTCCGCTCCATGGACAGTGCAAATTCACAGTTAAAAACACAAGGAAGAAATTATAATAGAAATAGGATATAAAAAAAAAGTACTATCTATCTATATATATATATATATATATATATATATCTATATCTGTAGAATTATAAATAATCAAGTCAAGAGAGAAAAAAAAGGTAACAAATAAGGATAAAGTGGAATAAAATAATTGAAGTAGACTTTGCAGTGAGTAAACTGTAGACTTATAAATATGTGGTTAACAAATGTATAAGAGTATAATGTGCAAACAGGTTTATGACAGGTTGTTACACAGTAACAACGAGAACAGAAAGTGCAGTGCAATGTCAGTGTATCGATGTTTATCCTGACGTGAAGTCACGTGATGTTAAGTGACTGAGTTCAGGAGTCTGATGGCCTGGGGAAGAAGCTCCTCCTGAGTCTCTCAGTTTTGGCCATCAGGCTTGGAAGCGCTTACCAGATGGTAGCAGCGTGAAATGAGGGTTTGCAGGGTGATTAGAGTCCTTGATGATCTTGGTAGCTCTACCTTTGCAGCGTTTGGTGTAGACGTCCTGCAGAGACGGGAGAGCTGACCCTGAGATACGCTCGGATAAGCGCACTACTCTTTGCAGGGCTTTGCGGTCATGACTGGTGCTGTTCCCATACCACGCTGTGATGCACTGAGTTAATACACTTTCTATCGCCCCTAAATAGAAAGTTTTCAGGATAGCTGGTGAAACCCTGAATTTCCTCAGCTGGCGCAGGTGGTACAGTCTTTGCCTGGCTTTTTTCACCTGTGTCTGAATGTGAGCAGTCCAGGTCAGGTCCTCGGAGATGTTTACTCCCAGGTACTCAAGAACCAATGAGGTTCATTCTAGTGTTACGCAGCACGTTTGAGCTTCAGCGAGAGCCAATGAGGTTCATTCTCGTGTTACGCAGCACGTTTGAGCTTCTCAAGAGCCAATGAGGTTCATTCTCGTGTTACGCAGCACGTTTGAGCTTCTCAAGAGCCAATGAGGTTCATTCTCATGTTACGCAGCACGTTTGAGCTTCTGTTTATGTTCGCTGATCAATTTTTACATAATTACATGTCATACCTCTCTGAAAACTAAGAGTTTACATGTTGTAATTACAAGTTCTACAAGCACGTGAAGGCTTTTTACAGTTCAGAATCGTTACAGTAATTATGACATGGCATGAATGCATCTATTATGGACGCTTATGGTTCAAGTCCTCTTGGGAATTTCGTATTCGGAAGTCATGTTTACGACAAGTCATTTCTGTCTGAGCAAGATGGCGGTGTACCTTCTCTAAATGAACTTACACAAAAATACAACAAGGTTTTTAAACTACTAGAAAATGAAGAACAAAGAATAATGTGTTTTGCTTTTTTCTAAATAATTTATGAAGGCATTGCAGACTTTATCGCTGCATATTATATTGTTATATTACAATGCTATCATAGTTTGTGTAGACAATTGGCTTATTATGTTGTAAATAAAAAAGCCTGATGATGTCACTGTTAAATACCTACAAGTATTGTGGTTTTCATAACGTTTCTCACTGACACGCCTCAGCTCGTTAACACGACTTTTTTTTTTTTACCTTCTTAAGGAATGAGAGTTGAAAATATGATGCTGAATTGTATATGTAATTCAGTGCAATTGAATTCAAAATTAATTAAAAGATCGTGTGTTGTCCTTTAAGGATTTTAACTTTTAAATATCTTCTAAATATTTGTTGATGCATATCTTTAGGCAAAAAAATTAGAAGTTAATAATTACTTTTCATTTAAACGAAATAGTTTATAAAAATATTATTATTCTTGTCATGTGATGATGTCACGGCCTGTTAAGTCACTTCCTGTTAGCCTTTCCTGCATGAAAATCTATCAATCCATTTGCATCTGCTATAAAGCATCATAGAGGCAATGCCGTAAGTTAACTTATGACTTGTGATGTGTTAAAGATTGTATATTAGAAGGTATTTTGTTAAAAGGATGATGTTTGATAAGTTTGTTTACTATGGTGTATAGCAATGCTAATAGCTATTATAACTGGGAACAGCAGTGTATACATGTTACTCATTCAATGTAATGTTAGACAAGAAATGGACACTGAATATTGTTGTATTTATTGTTGGAGCAATAGATTTGCTCCAACGAACACAGACCTCACTTGCTGAGTCAAACGTTCGCTTACACAAGTTTGCTTCAAACTCTCAAACAGTCATGGAAGCTTTCCCACCTGAAGATTGTGCTCCGATAATCAAGGACCTAGATTTGAGCGGAGAAACCTTACCCACACAACGGAGCTTGGGTTTGCTGTGGGAGATCATGAACGACACATTTACTTACTCTGCATCCACCTTTAGTAAACCATTCAGCCGCCGTGGAGTTCTTTCCACTGCCAACAGTGTTTTCGATCCTCTGGGTCTACTGTCACGATCCAGGGAAGAGCCTTCCTCAGAGAACTTACCTCTGAACTCTCAGACTGGGACACACCCCTCCCAGAAGACAAACTAAGTAGATGGGAAGCCCGGAGGGATTCGCTCCAAGAGCTAAAACGGCTTCATATACAGTGTACATACACAACAACCTCCCTCACTGAAGCAGTGCACACAGAATTGTGTGTATTCTCGGATGCGCCGACCAAGTCCATAGGTGCTGTGGTGTACCTGAAGGCACTTCAGAAAGATGGGCAAGTAGAAGTAGGATTCGTTATGGGCAAGGCAAAGCTAGCACCCCTGTCCGAACCTACAATTCCAAGGTTTGAATTGTGCACTGCTGTCTTAGCAGTAGAGATGGCAGATCTCATCCAGGATGAGCTGGATCTAAAGTTGGATGACATAAAGTTCTTTACAGACAGCAAAGTGGTGCTCGGCTACGTTTATAACGAGATGAAATGATTCTACGTGCATGTTCACAATAGGGTCCAACGGATTCATCAGTCCTTGAGGCCTGAGCAATGGCATTATGTGCGTACAGAGGAAAACCCAGCAGATTATGCATCAAGATCTTTATTTGCATCCTGCCTGGTGCAAGCTTCTTGGTTCAATGGTCCCTCTTTCCTGCGTCAACCACCTGCAGAGAAAACACAAATGAGAGAGACGTTTGAGCTAATTGAACCTGGAGAAGATTCAGAAATTAGACTTCAAGTACAAACCTGTGCTACTAACCTGAAAGAACCAAAGCTTACCTCTGACCGCTTCCAACGGTTCTCCACATTCACATTCCTAGTAAGTGGAGTAGCATTTTTAGTTCATATAGCGAGATCCTGCAAACACAAGAACCAAAACAGCACATGTAAAGGTTGGCATAGATGTGACTTACCTCGTACTCCGGATGAACTGAACCAAGCAAAGAATGTTATCCTTAAAGCAACACAAAAAGCTGCATTTGCAAAAGAACTGTCAGCCCTCCAAGTTAACCAAGCAGTATCCAAAAGTAGCCGCTTCTGGAAACTCAGTCTAATCATGGAGGAAGATTTCATTTGTGTTGGAGGTCGACTAAAACACTCTCAGGTTGCAACTGCAGAAAAGAACCTAATAATTCTGCCCAAAGATAGCCACATCTCCCTTCTGCTCACAAGACACCACCATGAGCAAGTGAAACATCAGGGTCGTCACTTGACGGAAGGAGTGATCAGAGCTGCAGGACTATGGATCTTGGGATGAAAGACGCTAATCAATTCAGTACTCCACAAATGCATAACCTGTCACAAGCTGCGTGGAAAGCTGGACGAACAACGCACCTGAACGGACCTGCCATATGAACGTCTCAAAACCTGCCCTCCCTTTACATATGTGGGGCTTGATGTATTTGGACCCTGGTCTGTTACAACCAGACATGCCAGAGGAGGACAGGCAGAGAGCAAGCGGTGGGCCATCATGTTCTGCTGTATGAGTCTGAGAGCTGTGCATGTGGAAGCCATCGAGTCTATGGACACATCAAGCTGCATAAACACTCTAAGGCGATTCTTTGCACTCAGAGGTCCTGCGGAACAGCTCCGTTCCGATTGTGGTACCAATTTCATTGGAGCATGCAAGCAGCTTGGGATGGACAAAATGGTGCAGAGGTACCTCAGTGAGCAAGGATGCAGCTGGGAATTCAATCCACCACACAGTTCTCACATGGGAGGCTCATGGGAGCGCATGATTGGCATTGCCAGAAGAATCCTAGATTCAATGTTTATCCTATTGCTTAACCCACAAAGTTCTTTGCACACTAATGGCAGAGGTTACCGCTATCATTAATGCACGGCCACTCTTACCTGTGTCTTCAGACCCAGAATAACCTTTCATACTTTCACCATCAATGCTCCTCACACAGAAGACAGGCGTTCCACCTCTTCCTGGAGACTTCTCGGACAAGGACCTGTACACAAAGCAATGGAGACAAGTTCAGGCTCTTGCAAACCAGTTCTGGACCCGCTGGAGACATGCATGCTTACCTTGCTTGCAACACAGACAGAAGTGGACAGTACCTCGTAGAAATCTTCAAGTTGGAGATCTAGTTCTGCTCAGGCATAAACAGATAGCTCGCAACTGCTGGCCTATGAAATAGTTTATAAAAATATTATTATTCTTGTCATGTGATGATGTCACAGCCTGTTAAGTCACTTCCTGAGTTAACCTTTCCTGCACAAAAAAAGTGAGACTGACATGGTGTACTTTCTCTATCACTCCATTTGCATCCACTATGAAGCATCATAGAGGCAATGCCGTAAGTTAACTTATGACTTGTGATGTGTATACATTTACATTTATGCATTTGGCAGACGCTTTTATCCAAAGTGACTTACATTGCATTCAAGGTACACATTTTTATATTTTGTCAGTTCTTGCTTTCCCTGGGAATCGAACCCATGACCTTTGAGCTACAGGAAAGCTATGTGCTCCAACTAAATGTGTTAAAGACTGTATATTAGAAGTTATTTTGTTAAAAGGATGATGTTTGATAAGTTTGTTTACTATGGTGTATAGCAATGCTAGTAGCTATTATAACTAGGAACAGCAGTGTATACATGTTACTCATTCAATGTAATGTTAGACAAGAAATGGACACTGAATATTGTTGTATTGTTTTATTACAGTTTTCACCGTTACATGTTGATGAAGAATTGTGACAGTAAATGATCAAGCTTACTACGACTGTCTTCATTTGCAACGGTTTAACTTGATGTTTAGTCAGAGTTTCGACACACTGCACGAGAACATTACAGATCAAAGTGAGTAAACCGCTTACTGATGATGCATACTAGATACAGATGAGCACAGAATATGAATGCAATGCACTAACTGAAGCCTTTTCTTTATTATGGTTTTCTATGGAAAAATGGATAATGAGACACTGTGTGTTGCGTTTATATTCTGGGTTCAGGTGCTTGCATGTACATAGTATGCATCATTAATAAGCGGTATCCGACTTCTATAAATGTAATAATATAGGTTATTTGACATTAAATAGGCCTATTTTTAATAAATACTCCACATTATTGGACTACACTTCTTCAAAATGTCACAAAGCAGCTTACAAGTCTTATTTGTTAGAACAGAGGTGGCCTAACTTCCAAATCCAAACTTCCAAATATCTTTGAAATGCACAAAAGCTTGTATAGGTTTAGAAAAACGGGTGAGTAAATGATGACAGATTTTGTATTTTTGGGTCAACTATCCCTTTAAGTAATTCCTCTTCCTGTCATTCCAATTGAACTTCCGACTCGTGCGTTGAAAGGAAGCCAATTCTTGGAACTATTGTACGGTTTTGCTTGATCGCCTCAACAGTACAATAGTTTCCACTGGGAATTCAGTTGGATATTATGAAGGAAATGTACGCTTTGGTCACAGCCAAGCACTGGCTTAATTTATACTCGCAGCATGACTGCAGCTCGTCCCCAAGGGTTGTGAGTTATTGATACTTTGATATATTTCCCCATCAGAATAGAATGATCCATCTTAATTAGAATATCATAACACATGCATGATTGCATAAAGTCTCAGAACAGTCCTCGCAAACAATGGGGAAAAGGATGGATGTGTCTGCTGGGGAGCACGAGGAAGAAGAAAATAGAGGTTTAAAAAAATCCATAGTCATAATAAAGGCCATCAAACCCCCCTCAAAGAAACAAGACTTTGTGTTAGATCTGCAACATATTATTCCAGAGTTTACATGATACCCCCAGAGCTTCCCGACATGGGGTTATTATCTCATTTTAGCACAGGAAAAAGGATCTCCAAAGACTCTTTTAAGGTCTGTGAACGTAAACAAATAAGGGTGTAACTGAGAGCATTTCAGAAGATCTCCGTACAGGAACGATGCATGGATGTACAAGAAACATCTGTGCATTATTGAAATATACAGCATTAATACTTTGGATAAACCAACCATTGCAACTCAAATATTAGTTGTTCACCGTAGAAGCTTTGAACGTAATCCTTTACAAAAACAAGTTTATTCAAGTGTGCTATTCTTCTTTTAAATTAAAAACAGAAAGTAAACGTTCAGTCTGTTTTATATGAACTTCTCAGAAATTACACTTAAGCAAACTTGAGTTACATACTTGTTCTCATTACATACTTTGATTTAAACTAAATTGATTTAAGAAAACAGACACAAATTAACACCTAGACTGGAACATAGTATAAGTTCACTTAAAGAAAGCTTACAAGTGTACGTGAGGTGTAAAACTACTAGACTAGTATTAGACTAAATATATTGAGTTGAGCTGTTTTTACAGTGCAGCATTACAAGTACAAAGTGTGTACAATAGCAGTATGATGACTGTCAATCCAGTCTAATTAAAATGACGAGTAGAGATGAAGTAACCGCAACGAGAGGCAGACACACCCTCTCGTCGTTGTGTTTTTCACATCATTTATTGTCTTCCCGCCTTTCTGGACTCTTGCTCAACTGACTGACGCGTTGCACAATAACTGCAGGCTGGGTGATTTCAGACTCGTAAGACATCAGTGTTGGCAGGAGCGCTTCACAACGACACGGTAAACATTGAGGTTTGTTGGGGAAACTAGACTGACATGATGCATTTGGCCTTTGCTTCAGGAACGAACCGACCCAGAATTAACAAAAGAAAGACAAAAATACTCTACAGGAAAAACGTGCAACAAACTGCAAACAAATAAAAGTGAATGTGTTTTGAGTTCTCCTGCACACTTTCATTAAATGACTCATCATCTGTCCATCTATCTATCTATCTATCTATCTATCTATCTATCTATCTATCTATCTATCTATCTGTCTGTCTGTCTGTCTGTGTCTGTCTATCCGTCCGTCCGTTCATCTGTCCATCATCCGTCCATCTGTGTCTATCTATCTGTCTCTCCATCCATTTATCCGTCTGTCCATCTATCTATCTATCTATCTATCTATCTATCTATCTATCTATCTATCTATCTATCTATCTATCTATCTATCTATCTATCTATCTATCTATCCATCTGTCCATCCGTCCATCTGTCTGTCTGTCTATCTATCTATCTATCTATCCGTCCGTCCGTCCAATCCATCCATCATCCATCCGTCTGTCTGTCTATCTATCTATCTGTCTATCCGTCCGTCCATCAATCCATCCATCCATTTATCCGTCCGTCCATCAATCGTCCGTCCGTCCGTCTGTCCATCCATCATCCGTCCGTCTGTCTGTCTATCCGTCCGTCCATCAATCCATCCATCCATCCATTTATCCGTCTGTCCATCAATCATCTGTCCATCCGTCTGTCCATCCATCATCTGTCCGTCTGTCTGTCTGTCTATCTATCTATCTGTCTATCCGTCCGTCCATCAGTCCATCCATTCATCCGTCCGTCCATCAATCATCCATCCGTCTGTCTGTCCATCCATCCATCATCTGTCCATCTGTCTGTCTATCCGTCCATCCATGAATCCATCCATCCATCCATCCATCCATCCATTTCTCCGTCCGTCCATCAATCAATCATCCATCCGTCCATCAATCCATCCATCCATCCATCCATTTATCCGTCTGTCCATCCATCATCATCCATCCATCCATCCATCCATCTATCTGTCCATCCCATCAATCAATCATCCATCCATCAATCCATCATCCATCCATCTGTCCATCCATCCATCATCCATCCATCCATCTGTCTGTCTGTCTGTCCATCCATGTCCATCATCCATCCATCCATCATCCGTCCATCTGTCTGTCTGTCTGTCTATCTATCCATCCGTCCGTCCATCAATCCATCCATCCATCCATCCGTCTGTCTGTCTATCTATCTGTCTGTCTATCCGTCCATCAATCATCCATCCATCCATTTATCCATCTGTCCATCCATCATCCATCCGTCTATCTATCTATCTATCTATCTATCTATCTATCCGTCCATCACGTCAATCCATCCATTCATTTATCCGTCCGTCCATCAATCATCTGTCCATCTATCCATCCATCCATCCATTTATTCGTCCATCCATCCATCTGTCAATCTGTCATCCATCCATCCATCCATCCATCCATCCATCCATCCAAACAAAAGATTTATGAATACAATAAACATTTAGTATAAACAGTATAATTACTAAAAATAAAAACACAAACGTATTTATTAAAGTAAACAGTATAACTTGGACGAAACTAAGACAAAAATAAAGGAAATTAGATCTTCATCCACTCTCGACAAATGTTAATGTTTTTAATATCATGAAATATATAACATAAGAATAACTTTGATATTGTTGTAATATTTCAACAGGTTTACTTGATTATCATCATCATTTATTATAATAATCATGAGTGTCAAATATGATCATCAGGCTTTTGAGGAAGGTTTATTAGTTCATCTGTCAATCATCATGGCATTATATGATTTAAAACTACAGATCATACAACTAAGCATTAAATATCATCTTACTAAGACATATTATTGGCAGATATTGATATGTATATGCATTTATGCTGTTATAAAGATCTCATTGATTTACAAGCATCAGAATATCAGAGTAACACTATTTTACAGTGTCCTTGTTACATGTACTTACCACAGTAATAACAGTAAATTATGATCATAATTACCTATAACCCTACAGTAAGTACATTAATATTAATCAGTGCTTAAATATGATTACACTGTAACAATGACAGCTTAAAGTATATCAGACTTTATTTGTGCTCAGTGCGAGGCTCTGAATGCTCTCACTCTATGAGCCATAAACGCCTGATGCATCAAATATGACACTCACTTTTTGATTGTTTCAATAAAAGGGCTGTTGTTTGATACGTCAGGCCTCACAGGCTGAGAAAGCGTTGCTTTAGTGTGGGTAGCTGGCGCTGGGTCTCGTAAAGATGCCGGTGGTGTGTGTCAGTGCTTCTGTGGTATAGACACACACCTGAGTAACCGTGACTAACTCCGCCAGCGCCCTTCTGTGTGACTGCCAGCCTCCGCTCAGGTGACGTTAG
>CM031951.1:6058747-6066247 GCA_018749465.1 Paracanthobrama guichenoti | reverse complement strand
CACATTTATGAGGTGAAAGTGTCAAGGAGAGATGAAAATGCACACTCAATACGACCTCTTCACTAACATCTAACACACACACACACGTAACACACTCGTAACACACGCTCAATACAACCTCTTCACTAACACGTAACACACACACACACATAACACACACACACGTAAAACACACACACACGTAACACACACACACACACACACACGTAACACACACACTCATAACACACGCTCAATACGACCTCTTCACTAACATGTAACACACACACACGTAACACACGCTCAATACGACCTCTTCACTAACATGTAACACACACACACGTAACACACGCTCAATATGACCTCTTCACTAACATGTAACACACACACACACGTAACACACACTCGTAACACAAGCTCAATACGACCTCTTCACTAACATGTAACACACACACACGTAACACACACTCGTAACACAAGCTCAATACGACCTCTTCACTAACATGTAACACACACACACGTAACACACACTCGTAACACAAGCTCAATACGACCTCTTCACTAACATGTAACACACACGTAACACACACTCGTAACACACGCTCAATATGACCTGTTCACTAACACGTAACACACACTCGTAACACACGCTCAATATGACCTGTTCACTAACACGTAACACACACTCGTAACACACGCTCAATATGACCTGTTCACTAACATGTAACACACACACACGTAACACATACACGTAACACAGCTCAATACGACCTCTTCACTAACATCTAACACACACACACGTAACACACACTCGTAACACACACTCGTAACACACACTCATAACACAAGCTCAATACGACCTCTTCACTAACATGTAACACACACACACGTAACACACACTCGTAACACAAGCTCAATACGACCTCTTCACTAACATGTAACACACACGTAACACACACTCGTAACACACGCTCAATATGACCTGTTCACTAACATGTAACACACACACACGTAACACATACACGTAACACACGTAACACAGCTCAATACGACCTCTTCACTAACATCTAACACACACACACGTAACACACACTCGTAACACACACTCGTAACACACGCTCAATATGACCTGTTCACTAACATGTAACACACACACACGTAACACATACACGTAACACACTTAACACACGTAACACAGCTCAATACGACCTCTTCACTAACATCTAACACACACACACGTAACACACACTCGTAACACACGCTTAATACGACCTCTTCACTAACACGTAACACACACTCGTAACACAAGCTCAATACGACCTCTTCACTAACATCTAACACACACACACGTAACACATACACGTATGCTCAATATGACGTGTGCTCAATATGACCTGTTCACTAACACGTAACACACACACTCGTAACACAAACTCAATACGACCTCTTCACTAACACGTAACACACACTCGTAACACACACACTCGTAACACATACACGTAACACACGTAACACAGCTCAATACGACCTCTTCACTAACATCTAACACACACACACGTAACACACACTCGTAACACACGCTTAATACGACCTCTTCACTAAGATGTAACACACACACACGTAACACACACTCGTAACACAAGCTCAATATGACCTCTTCACTAACATGTAACACACACACACGTAACACATACACGTAACACACGTAACACAGCTCAATACGACCTCTTCACTAACATCTAACACACACACACGTAACACACACTCGTAACACACACTCGTAACACACACTCATAACACAAGCTCAATACGACCTCTTCACTAACATGTAACACACACACACGTAACACACACTCGTAACACAAGCTCAATACGACCTCTTCACTAACATGTAACACACACGTAACACACGCTCAATATGACCTGTTCACTAACATGTAACACACACACACGTAACACATACACGTAACACACGTAACACACGTAACACAGCTCAATACGACCTCTTCACTAACATCTAACACACACACACGTAACACATACACGTATGCTCAATATGACGCGGTGCTCAATATGACCTGTTCACTAACACGTAACACACACACTCGTAACACAAACTCAATACGACCTCTTCACTAACACGTAACACACACTCGTAACACACACACCGTAACATACATACACGTAACACACGTAACACAGCTCAATACGACCTCTTCACTAACATCTAACACACACACACGTAACACACGCTTAATACGACCTCTTCACTAACACGTAACACACACACTCGTAACACAAACTCAATACGACCTCTTCACTAACACGTAACACACACTCGTAAACACACACACTAACACAAGCTCAATACGACCTCTTCACTAACATGTAACACACACGTAACACACGCTCAATATGACCTGTTCACTAACATGTAACACACACACACGTAACACATACACGTAACACACGTAACACACGTAACACAGCTCAATACGACCTCTTCACTAACATCTAACACACACACACGTAACACATACACGTATGCTCAATATGACGTGTGCTCAATATGACCTGTTCACTAACACGTAACACACACACTCGTAACACAAACTCAATACGACCTCTTCACTAACACGTAACACACACTCGTGTAACACACACACTCGTAACACATACACGTAACACACGTAACACAGCTCAATACGACCTCTTCACTAACATCTAACACACACACACGTAACACACACTCGTAACACACGCTTAATACGACCTCTTCACTAACACGTAACACACACACTCGTAACACAAACTCAATACGACCTCTTCACTAACACGTAACACACACTCGTAACACACACACTCGTAACACAAGCTCAATACGACCTCTTCACTAAGATGTAACACACACACACGTAACACACACTCGTAACACAAGCTCAATATGACCTCTTCACTAACATGTAACACACACGTAACACACACTCGTAACACACGCTCAATATGACCTGTTCACTAACATGTAACACACACACACGTAACACATACACGTAACACAAGCTCAATATGACCTGTTCACTAACACGTAACACACACACACGTAACATATACACGTAACACAAGCTCAATATGACCTCTTCACTAACATGTAACACACACACACGTAACATATACACGTAACACACGCTCAATATGACCTGTTCACTAACATGTAACACACACACACGTAACACACACTCGTAACACACGCTCAATATGACCTGTTCACTAACATGTAACACACACACACGTAACACACACTCGTAACACACGCTCAATATGACCTGTTCACTAACATGTAACACACACACACGTAACACATACACGTAACACAAGCTCAATATGACCTGTTCACTAACATGTAACACACACACACGTAACACATACACGTAACACACGCTCAATATGACCTGTTCACTAACACGTAACACACACACAGGCGTAACACACGCTCAATATGACCTGTTCACTAACACGTAACACACACACACACACGCGCGTAACACATGGTCAACAGACCGCTGATTTTGATTTTTCATATATATGATTTTTGTCATAAATTTAACTTATCTCCTTATTTTTGTCATAATTTCTATTTATGTAATACATTTTTTCATGCCACAGTATTGATATTTCATAAATATCTCGTCATGTCATAATTTCAACTTTTTGTCATAATTGTTAGTAGGTCATAATTTCGAAATGTCATAGATTTCACTTGTCTTAACTTTTGTCATATTTTTTTGTCACCATTTCTATTTATGTAATACATAATATTGACTTTTATGTAATACATAATATTGACTTTTTATTTCATAATTCTTACCCCTGGGTTCACTGGCTCAAGCTAGCCCCACTAAACTGCAGTTTTAACTGAAAGCATGTCAGTGCCATTATTTTGTCTCAAAATGCACATCAGTAATGTTTTATTTTCTAAGGCACATTTATAAAAGCTTCTTAAATGTCCTAATTGAAGTAAAGCCTAATCCTGGCTTAACCTAAGCTCTGTCTGTGGATCCAGGCTTTAGTATGTCATCATGTTAACACTCACTTTTTATTACAAAACAATGTGCCGTCTGAATCTTGGCTAGCAGGTGAAAATGACAGTTTTAAGCATGTTGTTATGTAAACTGCTGAATGTTGCATGAGGATCTGTTCTTGCTCAGCTGCTTGAGAGCTGTTCACAGTCTTCCCTTACGTAATCTCACTCTCCACACTCCCAGAATGCCGATGCACTGCACGCGTTTAACTTCATAACTAATGGAAGACTTCGTTTGCTTCACGCATGAGGAGCCGCAGTATAATCGCTGAAGCCCTGCGGATGAAATCAGTGCAGCGGCTGCGTCTCCTCACACACACAGCACACGTTTCTTACTACATTAATACATGTGCATTCAGTTCATATACTACAGGATGCATTTCGTATGCTGTAGAAGATCCTGTCACTAGATGACTAGATGATATTCAGGTCTCGTCGCGGTGACAGAACTGACTGAAAGGTCACCTTATGCATATTTCATACTTCATTACCGAATGCTTATGGATAGTGTGGCGCATTGAAACATTTAAATGAGTGCATTTTGCTTACATAATCAGCACATACAGTACAACTCCTCAAATATCTGTGATTAACGTTAGTGAACTGAGTGAATTCTTATTGATTCGATATCAAATAAACAGTTAATCTGTTCAGTCACATATGTATAGAGATTTATATTGCACTTCATATTTTATTTTTAAATGTTTAACAGGTTCTTCCTTAAGAATTATGATGAATATTAGTATAAGCCGTCATTTGAAGTTTTAATTTTACTTATCTTTATTTTGCTTTATTAATATTATTACTTATATTGTTGATGTATGTTTATTTATTGACAGTTGACGGGACAGATTATAGTAGAAGACTAATCTTGATACAAATATATAGGTATGTGATTGCACACATATACACACACGCACACACACACTCACTCACACACACACGCACACACACACTCACTCACACACGCACACACACACTCACTCACACACACGCACACACACACTCACTCACACACACACAGACACTCACACACACACGCACAGACAGACACTCGGACACACACACACACACACACACACACACACTCACAGACACACACACACACTCACAGACGGACACACACACACACACACACACACACACTCACAGACAGACACTCGGACACACACACACACACACACTCACACACACTCACACACACTCACAGACAGACACTTCGGACACACACACACACTCACTCACAGGCACCACACACACTCACAGACAGACACTCGGACACACACACACTCACAGACAGACACTCAGACACACACACACACACACACACACACACACACACACACACTCACAGACAGACACTCACACACTCACAGACAGACACTCTGACACACACACACACACACACACTCACAGACAGACACTCAGACACACACACACACACACACTCACACACACACTCACAGACAGACACTCACACACTCACACACTCACACACACACACGCACACGCACACGCACACACACACACTCACACACACTCACACTCACACATACGCACACACACACACACACACACACACACACACACACACACTCACACACACACTCACAGACAGACACTCAGACACACACACACACACACTCACACACACACACACACACACACACACACTCACAGACAGACACTCAGACACACACACACACACACACACACACACACACTCACACACACACACACACACACACACACACTCACAGACAGACACTCACACTCACACACGCACACTCACACACACTCACAGACAGACACTCGGACACACACACACACACACACTCACAGACAGACACTCGGACACACACACACACACACTCACAGACAGACACTCACACATGCACACTCACACACACACACACACACACACACACACACACACTCACACACACACACTCACAGACAGACACTCGGACACACACACACACACACACCACACACACACACTCCACAGACAGACACTCGGACACACACACACACACTCACAGACAGACACTCACACACATGCACACTCACACACACACACTCTCACACACACACTCACAGACAGACACTCGGACACACACACACACACACACTCACAGACAGACACTCAGACACTCACACACACACACACACACTCACACACACACGCACACACACACTCACAGACAGACACTCACACTCACACACGCACACTCACACACACTCACAGACAGACACTCGGACACACACACACACACACACTCACAGACAGACACTCGGACACACACACACACACACTCACAGACAGACACTCACACATGCACACTCACACACACACACACACACACACACACACACACACACACACACACACACACACACACACTCACAGACAGACACTCGGACACACACACACACACACACACACACTCACAGACAGACACTCGGACACACACACACACTCACAGACAGACACTCACACATGCACACTCACACACACACACACTCACACACACACACACACTCACAGACAGACACTCGGACACACACACACACTCACAGACAGACACTCACACATGCACACTCACACACACACACACACACACACTCACACACACACACACACACTCACAGACAGACACTCGGACACACACACACACACACACACTCACAGACAGACACTCAGACATGCTATATGTTCGTCAACCCTAACTGATGGATTGTGTAGCTTCTCATTAAACCATGTAGGAACACACACATCATGGCCGTATTCCAGTGTCAGACTGTGATAGAGCATGAAGGATCATTTCCACACATGGATTGGCCTTAAACTCACGGAGAGTCTGAGGATGTGCTGGAGGAGACCTTACAGAGCGCTGGACTCGTGCAGGGACAGTACGAGAGCCGGACCTAAACATTATTTCAGTCAAGAGCTGCATGATTTTTGGGTCAAGTTGTGTCCCTAAGAGTGAGCTAAAATGTCTAGCGTGGCCTCGAGTGGCTTGTTTCTGTATTGTGTTGGGCGTGTGGCTCTGGTATTGAACCGCTGCTGTTCTGATGCGGTTCTGCTGGCACTATCTGTCCTCTCTCTCCCGTCACAGCCACAGCTGCTGAGATCGATCCTGTGGCGCTCTGATGCATTGGCCCGTGATGTGATGGTGTTTCATTATTGAGTCTCCTCTCTCTCTCTCTCTCTCTCTCTCTCTCTCTCGCTCTCTCTCTCTCTCTCTCTCTCTCTCTCTCTCCGCCTCAGGGCTCGACCCACACACGCCCAGACCGGGGCAGACTCTGTGTGAGGAGTTAGTTGGTTGGTTTATCCAGGCCAGCTCAGATGTTGAGATTTTACCCGGCTGCATTTTCCCGTAAGAAACAGGGTCAGTGGAAGGATTTGCTCCAAGCGTAAAGTATGCCAAAGGGACAGCAGA
>CM031951.1:6034367-6058647 GCA_018749465.1 Paracanthobrama guichenoti | reverse complement strand
TTAGATCAAACTGAACTCGATAATAAGTGTCATTTTTTATCTGACACAGACAACAAAGAGCATTAATATCATGGTAGCAGTTTACAATAAGAGTTAACATTAGTTAAAGATACTTCAACAGCATTTATTAATCTCATGGCAAGCCATTTTGACGTAAATTCTTGACATATTCTTAAATTTTTCACTAGTTTAAAATGCTAATTCTTGATATTAGAAATTACATTTTGGCTATTTTCTGATATCAGAAATTAAATTTCCACTAGTAAAAACTGTAATTATTGATATCTGTGCTTTTACTAGTTAAATCTCACCATATGATGCCATTCAAATACAATTGTTCTTACTAGTTGAAATTCCAGTTTCACATCAGAAATACAATTCTTAGTAAAACTTTTTGATATCAATGATTGCGTGGTTACTAGTAAAAATATAAATTATCAAGAACTCAATTTTCACTAGATGAAATGTTATTTCTGATATCAATAATTAGGAGAGTAATTTCAGATATTTATAAGGACTTTCTTATCACATTCATTATATCAGAAATTAACATTTCCCAAGTGACAGTCGATTATGGGTATCAAAAATAAACATTTTTACTAGTAGCAATTCAGTTGTTGATATTAAGAACAGACATTTGCACTAGTAACCA
The DNA here is from genome assembly GCA_018749465.1 of Paracanthobrama guichenoti. Lineage (NCBI taxonomy): Eukaryota > Metazoa > Chordata > Actinopteri > Cypriniformes > Gobionidae > Paracanthobrama > Paracanthobrama guichenoti. The sequence goes on along the minus strand of CM031951.1, from coordinate 6,057,995 downwards.
CGTAATTATTGATATAAAAAAATTATGATTTTTTTACAAAGAATTGTATTTCAGCTAATAAGAAATAAATTTTTGATATCAACAATTTAATTTGAGTGACAGCCTGATATCAAGAATTAGCATTTTAACCAGTGAAAAATGTAATTGTTGATATCAAGAATTTATTTCCTGAAAATTAATAAATGTCAAAACAGCTTGCCATATTAATCTGAGTTCATTTTGATATTTCTAATACATTATTGAGATCAAAAGTTGCATCTTTTAGCATTATAGTTAATGCACTAACATGAACATTTTATTAACTAACAGGTTATTAATGCTGTAAAAATGTATCGTTCAGTGTTAGTTTAGGTAACAAGTGTCCTTGCTATGCGTCACATGTAGTTACTGTCGAATTAGCTATAAATTATGCATCATTACATGCAACTAAACCAAACCCTAAGCCTACGTACATGTAGTGAATTATTATGAGACTGTAACACAGGCACCTTAAGATCAGGCATGTTCACAAACGAGACCTTATTGTAAAGTTTTACCAATATTGCCTTGATTTATTTGGTAAATGATTTCATGCTCTCGGCGGCCAATAAGCACAAACCCATTGAGTTCACTGTAAACCGTGTTTATTCTCAGTAATCAAACGCATATTTGATGTCATCTGCGCCACATTTTCTTTTATCCTGTTGAGTTGTGTTGATGTACTTTTGAAAGTGAGGGCGTAACACAGCGTGTTCTTGACATCTGTCTGATTTGACTAGATTTGAAGAATTTGTGCCAAAATGCTGTAGAGTTTGATTGGATGCACTGACAACAAACGCTCATTTTCTCTGTAACTTACGGGACATGCTGGTGGAAAAAAAAAACATGAGATGGGAGGAAAAGATATTTTTCAATTCGTTTGCGTTCCCAGAGTCTCTCGGAGAACACAAAACATTGGCGAGAGAATTGACAAATCATTTTCCCACCCATCTCGTGTTTTTTTTCCTTCACCATGTCCCTTTAGGGGCTCCGTAGTAACTCACCCATTGTTAGCTTTGCCTAAAAACCTGCCGTGGTATTAGACAAGCTTGTGCTTTTTTTCTAATGTAAGTCACTTATAATAGTGAGGAAACAAGCGCTGTTTCAGTCACACTTTTAGTTAACTTTACTTAATTGTAAAAATGTAGTGTATCTGTACTGTTCACATACTATTCCTTGTTTACTCAGAAAACCCAAGTTAAGATTAATTGATTGGTTTGAGTGCCATTTTGTCAAGCAAAAAAAAAGAAGTCGCATTTTTCCCTAATTTCCTCCACTTCTGCAGTTATTTTTCTCTTGTTGCTCATCTTGAATGTTGAATTGTCAGTACAACTGAAACCTTTGAGAGAACATCACATAATTGTTGTTTACAAATAAATGAATGTACAATAAATTAAATTGATGTTTTTGTTTGAACCCACCATTATGGAGATCAGTGTTCCCTTCGGAATTTAGGTCATCTTTTAAAAGCAATCTACTTACTACTTACATTTATGCTTTTCAGTTGTACTGACAATTCAACATTCAGTAGTGATCTTTAAGAGTTTTATTGATAACACTTATGGCATAAACACTTTTAATTGGGTTGAGATAATCCCTCTATATTTGTGCATCTTGAGTCACACACACACACACACACACACTCACTCACTCACACACACACACACACACACACACACACACACACACACACACACACACACACACACACACACTCACACACACACACACACACACACACACACACACACACACACACACACACACACACTCACACACACACACACACACACACACACACACACACACACACACACACACACACACACACACACACACACACACACACACACACACACACACACACACACACACACACACACACACACACACACACACACTTCAACATTCAGCATCAAAACACAACAATGGTCAAGAGTAAATCTGTAGTAAATGATCAGCTACTCTCTACTGTTCTTGTTTAGTTACACTGGGGGAGAAAGTGTTGGATTTACATGATTTAATTGTGTACATCGGTCCCACATGAATCAATTAAGTTAAACAAACATCATTTGTTCATGTAACTTCAACATCATGGAATGAATACATTTTAAGTGACTCCATTAAGTCGTCTCAAAGTGAGTTTTATATGGCTCCCTGACACGATTCAGGCATTCAAATTCATATATTCATTCATCCACTTTATTGTTACACAATTGAATTATAATACTGCAATAGCCAGTTAACAAACTTTTAGCTAACAATAGCACAGATTAACACTTCAACACTAAGCTTTAAAAGCTCCTTCAGCAAGCAAATGCCCCAGTCTTCTCCCCTGTGGTAACCCACTGTAATTTGAATTGTTTGAATAATTCCAACATAGTTGAATATTAAACACAATCAAGTCTCCCCCTTTCTCATCTTGCTCAAAAATCATAAAATAACACTTTACATATAAAAGAACAATATTTACTCTCTCTTGATTTAGCCATGCTGGGAACTAACAAGCCCCGCCCCGTTTCAGTTAATGCAACACAAATCATTCATGTAATCTCAACACAGACGGATTAAGTAAACTTCAGTTTGACTTATATTTAAGTGGATTGAACACAATCAAATTAAGTTAGGACAAAATGTATAGCAATTCTGTTGCTTCAGCTCATTTTAATTAAGCAATTTGAACAAGCAGTAAAAATCCTCTTTTTCCGTGTACTAGAGCTCTTGTGTAAGTGAACTTTAATAGCTAAGCATTTGTCAGCACAACACACTATTTCACTTTATTTGTTTTTTTTCAAGGCAATCAGTTTGCATGCTTTTTAAAAGTCTAACTAGTTAGATTTTACAGTGTATGTTTATGAGCTGTTTAATTCATGAGATTTAAATCAAAATGAATTTAAACATATTCTATATACAGTGTGAAGCCTTTAAGGGTCCCTAAAGAGTGTACTTGTGTACTTGCTTCTCTTACTGTCCGTCAGCCGCTGCATAAATAGAACCTTTTAGTGGATCGTTTTATGGATTTAGTATTAATTTAGTTCTAATTCTTTTTTAATGAAATTTTATGAGTCAAACAGCTTGCAAACATACTTTTTTATTAAATAACCCGTCCAACATGACAGTATTATGCAAACATTTTGAACCTTTTTGGTCTTTTTATGAAGGACATTGAACCTTTTTTCCCCCGAAGAGTGTGTGTTTAGAGAATTTAGAGAGGGGGTTTCTGTGGATCTTAATCTGAGCGGCCACAACAACGCCTTAAACATGCCTTAATCTGGAGCAGAAAGTCTTAAATTCATGGCATTAATGAGGGCTCTATGATTTCTGTGATGCAGAATCCATTCATAAAACTGTAATCCACTGTATAATGTCACGGGATTGGTCAGATTTCGTCTGAATAAATCAACAGCAGGTCAGACTCTTAAAGGGCCAGTTCACCCATTAATGAGAATCCTGGGATCATTTCCTCGCCCTAATGTCGCTCACACCCGTCAGACTTTCCTTCCTCATATAAAGCCATGGAGTCTCTTCGGAATAATCCGCTCGATCCGTAGGGATCAGTTTCTCTTTATGAGCTTTCTGAAGCGTCAGTGGAAGTTGCTTAGCCTGTCAATGGAGGACAGAAATCTCTCCTTTCATTACAAATCTCTTCAGTTGAGTTCAGAAGATGAGCGAGAGTCCGGCACATTTAATCTGACCATTAAAGCAGAGGCCAGACACATTCACACAATAAACTATAAAACAGATTTCATAAGGCCCTCAATTAAATCATGCGCTGCAGAAATGCTGTTCTTCCTCAGGATTTCTGTTCTCCAGCTCAAATATCCAAACGTCCTTAAATCAGGACACATTAATGACAGCAGGATGAAGAAATGAAGTGTTGTTTCCTGAGAAACTGAACAGAATGAAGTGAGTTTGAGCTCAAGAGCAGATCTCTGTCATTGGGGATGAACATCACTCTCGTCTGAGTTAAGCTGATGTTTATGAACACACCGCCAGAGATTTGATCTTGAGTTCATCATAAAATCACTTTCACAAGATTTCTCATCTCAAACTTTAAGCTGTTTTTGGTCAGATGAATTAAAGAGTGATGGAGATCTGATGGGAATTGTGTTCTCAAACTCTGAAGTGTCACTAATAAAGCTCATTTACATTAGAACAGAAACCCTGAACCCAGTCACAGTGTGAAGTATAGATCTGCCCAAAACACAGAATATTTCTCCTGTGCTCTCTACAGTCGTCCCTGATCTGTCGTTATATTTAGCCGCTGGTTTAATTGCTGGCTCTGAGCGTGCTGAACCTCTCCTCAGGTGCATAAATCACATCCACGAGAGCCGACTGTAACTTCAGCATGACAAATGTATGAGTATAGCAGATGTGAAAGCATAAAGTGCTCATAATATATGTTCCTCCTTTACTGGTGTTTAAAAGCATCCCATAATGCACCTGATGATCATTCAGAGTGAGAAACAATGTTCTTCCTCCGTGTTTCTGTCTTGTTTTACAAACATTCTTAAATCAAGAAAAATTTAGTGGAAAAGAGAAATGACTGAAGATATTAGTGATCAAGTGAGTTTGTGCTTAAAACAAGAGCAGATATCAGCCGATGGACACAGGGAACTCAATTCAAAGGGAAAACAAGAATCTCGTTCTCACTTTTTGATACATTAAGTATACAAAACTTGACATGGATTTATTTTTATTAAAACGTTCCTTGGCGTTCACTTATAATGTTAATAAATTCTTTTGCACAAAAAAACAAATATGCTGAAAATAATTTTTAAGGCGTCACTAAACGGCCTGTTATGATTGGCTAATGTCACTGCATAGGAAAAAGTATCAACGCCCACTCACTATTGAAAAATCCACTTTTGCTAGTTTAATGACGGGAAAAACAGTTGGTGTCCGGCTCATTGTCCAAAAGGGTCGTCCCTCGTCTCTTAATGAGTGATGGGTGTGCTTTCGGCATAACGTGCAATAAACCAATCAGAGTCTCATCTCCCTTTCCCTTTAAAGGCCAGTTGTGCTCGCACCATGGATAATATTTAAACGTGTGTGTGTGTGTGTGTGTGCTGCTGCGCGTCCCTGTGTGTGTAATAATCAGAGTGTGTGTGTGTTGTGCACCTCCTATAGGCTCATATCACTAACACACCCTTTAAATAACACACAGATACTGCACTATTGACTTTAGAGCAGGTTTGTGTTGGTCAGTGGTTTTCAGTTCCTCACAATAGCAACGCTCCAACAATGCTCCTGATCACACCTGGTGTTCAGACCAGACGCCCATGGGTGAACAGATGCGCCAGTGCGTTTGATATTTAAACACCGTGAGCTGGACGTGAACATGAGAACTGCGTTCAGCTGAGACTAGCAGAACACACTTGTGTCGCGCCTGGTGTCGCATTGCTCCGGGTGTGTGATACAGCCCTAAGTGACTGAACACCATTGTGTGGAGCCTATGGTGTGATGATGTAAAAATATTGGTTGATGTCTTGCTCTGGAGGCGGGAATATGCAAATGTGACACATGTGCTATCACAAATCCCACAATATTTTAGTAGATGTTTCTAAATATCTGACTTCTGGTACAAATACAAGCACGACTCCCTGATACAGCAGTGACGGTGTGTTTGTTTCTGATGCTTTTGATCTCTAAACACTCTAACCTGAATCCCTGGAGAGTTTTCCCCTCCACATCTTCCACTGAAGTTCCTTTAGTACATCAGACAAATTCCATCAAGTGTTTGCTGAATTAAGCTGGGACGGATTTAGGAATCAGCAGCTTTTGGCGTTATGGGAGCATCCAGAAGCGGCGACGCCGACGCGTGACCTTATTATTCCCAAACGGTCCCGTTTTACATCACATTTCAATATGTGCTGAGCGCTAAGTGACGGAGATTATGGCTTATGCTGGCCTACATGTTGTGGCACGTTCCATTACTGTAATGATGAAGTTTTTTGGTTGTGTATGAATAAACACACATGATTCAGCATTAAACAACAGCAACATGCCCCCGTTCACAGAGTCTACAGTAACACAGAGCTCACAGCACAGGCAGGCGGACAGATGCTTTATAATCCGTGTGTGAGAAGCTTGAGATGTTTTAGCATCATCATCAGTACAGTGATGCACGTGCATTACTATATTTATTTGTTTTTAATGACCCTACAAGTTCAATTAAACCATTCAAATATGAGGAAAATATATGAGGGAATAACAAAACACTAAACTTGGTTACGGTGTTTATCTAATCAAATTATTTGCAAGCTACAGCTGAGACGAAAAAGCAAACATAATCAGTTATTAATATTTGGCTGGTTCTCTCTTGTTTTTGCATGCTTTATAATTTCTTTGTATGACAGTCTGGACAAAAACTAAGCCAAATAATTATCACAGATAAAACAATCGACTCCAAGCACAGCTACGCAATATGACTACAAAATCTATAACAATGTGCAAATAAAGGGGGAAGATGTCAATTTGACTAGACTGGATACTACTGTATATTGTGCTTAAAAATGTACATTTTTGACATTCCATTTTGACATTGACATGCAGGGGCCAAGCACCGAAGCTTGAGTCTATGGCAGCCCACGGAATCGCTGGCTGGAAACTTATGGGATTTGGCACACAGATAGAGGACTGGCTCAACATCAACTACACCAAATGTGGCGTCTCTAGATCAAACTCTGTAGCACCACCAACTGTACAAATGTTCACTCATTTTTATGCTAATAAACTTTTGAACCGTAAGAGTTAGAAATAAAATAATTTTTCCTCTTATTCCTTGACTCAGTATGATTCGATTGCACCCTATGAGGTCATTTCCCATCATGAAACTTTTCCCACCAAATAAACCTACTTTTTCAAGCTCCTCCTAGACGGTTCATCCAATTTTCTTGAAAATCGAATCAGATCATGCTGGCAAAAAGCTTTTTGATAAACCCAACCGTTCTTGAATAACGCGCAAACTAATTTAATGAAGAGCATGCCAGATCTATATATATCTCCAGAGCGCGGATTCAGTGCATCATGCCGAGATGAATGATACCTCATTTTCCCATATCGACCATTTTGAGTGTCTGCCATTTTTAATTTTGTAGTAAAATGCTGTATTTTATGAACGTATTACCTAGTGGTAAAATCAAATATTCACATGCTTATAACTTTGGGTGTGGTCGACTTATTTTTACAGGACTCATATTCTTAGATTCCCCAATCCTTGCCGAGTCCAACGATACCAAACATGCTAGGTTTCACCTTATGGTTTGTTTAACGTTATGATTTAGCGTTAAAACAACTTTCGGCAATATCTTCGAAACCGTTAGTCCGATTGAGACGAAACCACCGCAGGAAAATCAGAATCATAGCAGGTTGGTTATAATCTTCAGGCCTAATGTCAAAATTTTGATAGTAAGTGGCAAAAAAATGCAATCAAAGTCACGTGTGGATTATTTTTTATATGCTCATAAATACAAAAGTCTATAACTCCTAAATTAAATGAGATATTTTCACCAAATTTGGCACACTTATGTATGGGGGCACTCTGAGGACACACACAAAAAGTGGTGGGACTATAATTGAACAAAACATGAAATTGGCTCTATACAACTCAATGTCTTTATGTGTGTTTTCAACCTTTTTGCTTAAAATTGTCTCTAAATGTCTTTACTCGCTGTCGCAGTTGATCTGCTGCTGCTTCCTGGTTTGCTTCTGTTGTGCTTGGCCCCGATAATTGCTGCTTGCAGCTATATTTATTATTATTATTATTATTATTATTATTATTATTATTATATTATCATCACTATTTCGCCATTATGGTATTGAGAATTTAGGGGCAGTTTGTGGCTTAATGTTTTATTAATTTTTTTAATTGAGGTAACATATGACCTAGACATGTTCACTTTTTCTAGTCAAATGTACCGTATGTGTATTTCCGTCATGAACTAATGCATCTTTCATGTTATGCATGTCATGCATTATTTCACACACAAAAATGCATGGTTTGCTCAGATAGTTTTTAACTGCACACTTGCAGAATATGGGATGGATGTGTGTGTGTGTGTGTTTCTCATTGCTGTCAGATTCATTTAAGCTTCAGGTATATATCTGATGTTGCTAAAATTGAAATTGCAGAATTCTGCAGTATCCTGACTGGAATGACATGACGTAGTTATTGTTTATTTAGGTTATTTATTCTTGCAGTTACTTCAAAAACAATCACATTTGAATAACTGAATGTTACTCATGCAGTTTGATATTTTCGTTAATGTGAAATTTTCACCTATGGAACAATTGTGAAGCAAATAGTAGCTGTTTGCATATATATTTGTGCACACATGTAGACTTCCGAGCTGAAGACCACTGTACAGTCAGTGTCCAAAAGTCACATCCGGCCTATAGGAAAATTCACATCATCCTTTATTCAAATATTAAGTATTTTGGATGTGCATTTTTTTACATAGTAAAATATGCCACCTTTTTCGCCAGAATCACCACATACCTTAATCAAGTTTAATGTTTTATTCTTCCCTCATATTTCATCATCAGTTCTGCAAGCTTTCCCTCATTGCATACTTTGAATATTTTGCCAAACCCACATTGTAATTTTAGCATTGTGACACAGAGGATTATTAGTTTCCTCAATGACTTTCTGATTCCATCTAACACTGATTCTCGTTTAGATTATTAACGAAGCCGTTTGCTATGCAGCCGGGGAAACGTGTAGTGACGTGCATTTCTACAGAAAGACAGGTCTTCTGTACAATCTCTTTGTCATGTTTGCAATTTGTTTAATGGTTTGTTGAATAATTGTGAACATAACTGCTGTTAAATTAGGATTTAGTCTGACGATAAAGTATAAATATTACAAAAACACTTTGGGTTGTGTTTAGCGGATACAGCGAATCCAGCATTTTCCCAAAAACTGACTCATTTATAGTAAACATTAACGGTCCTTGAGACAAGACGCAAGCCACTGGTCAAAGCACAATGTAGTGAAATACTATGCTTTACAAAATGGCATGAACTGCAATATGATATACACAAAAGTGAATGAGAGTCTAATTTTGTGTTTCCATTTACTCAAATAGCAAAAGAAAATATAGCTGCGAGCAGCAATTATCTGGGTTCAAGCGGTTTAAGGCCTTTAAGCGCAGCTGTAAACAGATATTATGTTTTATTTAGCAAGCCTGTTACCATTTCAATCACATATGGAAATGACCATTTACACAATACACAATCCTTTACGCATGTGAAAAACATGAAGGCGCCCCCATGGCCGATTTCTCACAGGCCTCTAGGGTCAAACAGGCCCAGTGAGTTTCATTCCGGTCGGCCTCCGTTAACCTTGTCTGACAGCCGCTCCAACTTCTCTGGCTGATGGCAGACATGTTTTTCGAGATACGTCAGTGTCTGCATAGACGATCACGGCACCTCGGACAAAGACACTGCATGCCGATTTTGAAGTCAATCGGACTAATGGTGAAGTAGCTATAGACATTTTCATGTTTTTTTTTCCATGTTATAGCGCCACCAAGTGGCCAGTCGCCGCACCTTTTTTATGCGACCACAGAATGAGCTCTTATATAGCAGCACCAAGTTTGGTGAAAATATCTTATTACGTTTACAAATTATAGCCATTTTAGTAAAAATGTATCCTCCCACTTTGAAAGTTTTGCCGGCCCTTAGGGACCGTGAACCCAAATTTCGACTTTTTCTTATTTTTTTATAACTATTAACGATCAAACTCCAGAGAATCTTACTGCACTGGTTTGGTTCTGATGAGGCCAAAAACCTAAGACTAATTCGCAAAAGTAGGTTTTTCTAAAAATCCAAAATACCCGCAATCCTACGCCTAACAGTGTAGGAGTTATGAGCCATTTGGTTCTTTTGAGCGCTGTAGCGCCCCCGTCAGGCCGATCTGAGCTTTGGTGTCGCTGTAGGTGGTGTGAGCACTACCAGCCCTCAGAGTCTCAAGTCTCTACGACTGACGGTTTGGTCTGCCCGATCAGTTTTAGGGGAGAATGCTGATCCATAGTAAAGGTAACAGTTACAGTAGAGTTTCAACTCTTGAACCCCTAAAAATCCACAATAGTGTTTCCACGACTTTCAAAAAGAGAGAGAGAGTAAAAAAGCAGCATCAACTATTCTATTATTATTATTAAGATACTAAGGTAATATAACACAGAGTATAGTGTTGCAAATGGACATTCATTGTTTTTTAAAAAGATAAATATGATAGTCAGAGCTCTCAGAATATTCAGAGTTTGCAAGTTGTGATTACGAGTTCTATGAGCACAGAATTGTGCACACACAAACACGCCCACACATCTCCATATAAGGGCTTTCAGCACACGCGCAAACACGCCCACACATCTCCATATAAAGCACACACACACGCCCACATCTCCATATAAGGGCTTTCAGCACACACACAAACACGCCCACACATCTCCATATAAGGGCTTTCAGCACACGCAAACACATGCAAACACACCCACACATCTCCATATAAGGGCTTTCAGCACACGCAAACAGCACCCACACATCTCCATATAAGGGCTTTCAGCACACACAAAACATGCCCACACATCTCATCTCCATATAAGGGCTTTCAGCACACACACATGCAAACACGCCCACACATCTCCATATAAGAGCTTTCAGCACACACACAAACACGCCCACACATCTCCATATAAGGGCTTTCAGCACACGCAAACATGCCCACACATCTCCATATAAGGGCTTTCAGCACACACACAAACACGCCCACACATCTCCATATAAGCTTTCTTTCAGCAAACACGCCACAAACACACTGCAAACACACCCACACATCTCCATATAAGGGCTTTCAGCACACACAAAACACGCCCACACATCTCCATATAAGGGCTTTCAGCACGCAAACACACGCAAACACACCCACACATCTCCATATAAGGGCTTTCAGCACACAAACACGCCCACACATCTCCATATAAGGGCTTTCAGCGCCATGCCCACACATCTCCATATAAGAGCTTTCACGCCCACACACTCATAACAGCTTTCAGCCCACACATCTCCATCTCCATATAAGGGCTTTCAGCACACGCAAACATGCCCACACATCTCCATATAAGGGCTTTCAGCACACACACAAACACGCCCACACATCTCCATATAAGAGCTTTCAGCACACACACAAACACGCCCACACATCTCCATATAAGAGCTTTCAGCACACGCAAACACACGCAAACACACCCACACACACCCACACATCTCCATATAAGAGCTTTCAGCACACGCAAACACACGCAAACACACCCACACATCTCCATATAAGAGCTTTCAGCACACGCAAACACGCCCACACATTTCCATATAAGGGCTTTCAGCACACGCAAACAAGCCCACACATCTCCATATAAGGGCTTTCAGCACACGCAAACACACGCAACACGCCCACACATCTCTCCATATAAGGGCTTTCAGCACACGCAAACATGCCCACACATCTCCATATAAGGGCTTTCAGCACACATACAAACACGCCCACACATCTCCATATAAGGGCTTTCAGCACACGCAAACACATGCAAACACACCCACACATCTCCATATAAGGGCTTTCAGCACACGCAAACACGCCCACACATCTCCATATAAGGGCTTTCAGCACACGCAAACATGCCCACACATCTCCATATAAGGGCTTTCAGCACACACACAAACACGCCCACACATCTCCATATAAGAGCTTTCAGCACACACACAAACACGCCCACACATCTCCATATAGGGCTTTCAGCACACGCAAACATGCCCACACATCTCCATATAAGGGCTTTCAGCACACACACAAACACGCCCACACATCTCCATATAAGAGCTTTCAGCACACACACAAACACGCCCACACATCTCCATATAAGAGCTTTCAGCACACGCAAACACACGCAAACACACCCACACATCTCCATATAAGAGCTTTCAGCACACGCAAACACACGCAAACACACCCACACATCTCCATATAAGAGCTTTCAGCACACGCAAACACGCCCACACATTTCCATATAAGGGTTTTCAGCACACGCAAACACGCCCACACATCTCCATATAAGGGCTTTCAGCACACGCAAACACACCCACACATCTCCATATAAGAGCTTTCAGCACACGCAAACACACGCAAACACACCCACACATTTCCATATAAGGGCTTTCAGCACACGCAAACACGCCCACACATCTCCATATAAGGGCTTTCAGCACACGCAAACACACGCAAACACGCCCACACATCTCCATATAAGGGCTTTCAGCACACGCAAACATGCCCACACATCTCCATATAAGGGCTTTCAGCACACACACAAACACGCCCACACATCTCCATATAAGGGCTTTCAGCACACACACAAACACGCCCACACATCTCCATATAAGGGCTTTCAGCACACACACACAAACACGCCCACACATCTCCATATAAGGGCTTTCAGCACACGCAAACACACCCACACATCTCCATATAAGAGCTTTCAGCACACGCAAACACACGCAAACACACCCACACATTTCCATATAAGGGCTTTCAGCACACGCAAACACGCCCACACATCTCCATATAAGGGCTTTCAGCACACGCAAACACACGCAAACACGCCCCACACATCTCCATATAAGGGCTTTCAGCACACGCAAACATGCCCACACATCTCCATATAAGGGCTTTCAGCACACACACAAACACGCCCACACATCTCCATATAAGGGCTTTCAGCACACACACAAACACGCCCACACATCTCCATATAAGGGCTTTCAGCACACACACAAACACGCCCACACATCTCCATATAAGGGCTTTCAGCACACACACACAAACACGCCCACACATCTCCATATAAGGGCTTTCAGCACACACAAACACGCCCACACATCTCCATATAAGGGCTTTCAGCATACGCAAACACGCCCACACATCTCCATATAAGGGCTTTCAGCACACGCAAACACGCCCACACATCTCCATATAAGGGCTTTCAGCACACAAACATGCCCACACATCTCCATATAAGGGCTTTCAGCACACGCAAACACACCCACACATCTCCATATAAGAGCTTTCAGCACACGCAAACACACGCAAACACATCTCCATATAAGGGCTTTCAGCACACGCAAACACATGCAAACACGCCCACACATCTCCATATAAGGGCTTTCAGCACACGCAAACACGCCCACACATCTCCATATAAGGGCTTTCAGCACACGCAAACACGCCCACACATCTCCATATAAGAGCTTTCAGCACACGCAAACACACGCAAACACGCCCACACATCTCCATATAAGGGCTTTCAGCACACGCAAACACGCCCACACATCTCCATATAAGGGTTTTCAGCACACGCAAACACGCCCACACATCTCAGAGAACATTCAGAGAAACCTCGCAGCTGAAGCTTTACTTACTCTTTAACTGTATTTGATCAAATGTATTTAAAATGAAATTGTACTATTTAATAATTTCATTATATAATTTTATATATGGATTATATAATAGGCCTACAATTAATGCAACATACTTCAGTATAACTATAGTTGTGTTAGGATGAAATATAACTTCTTAACACAATTATAAAGCCACATGCTTTTTGTGTACGTGTGGTTTCGGTTGTTCCTATATTTTGTTTTGTAAAAAAAATAAAGAATAAAAAAAAAATGATTAGAAATCTTTGGTGAATAGTGATTTGTTCTTAAAATCGTTTGTAGGCACATTTCAAGCACGAATGTGTGTGTACACATGCTTAGTGAATGAGACCCACTGTTTTCAAACAGGTTTCCTCCGAGCGGTCCTCCCCGCCTGCTATTGGTCACACACACAAATAGCCCCGCCCTAAACCCACGCCATTGGTTCTTGACGCTCGCTCGCAGTCACAGGTGTGTGTTTATCATCCCCAAATCATCTCTCTCTGCTCATCTAACAACTTTCTCCTTTCTCCTGCTCGCTTCACTCCTCCCACTCTCTCTCCTCCTCCTCCTCCTCCTCGGAACACCCACGCGCTTCTCCATTCCCTCCAGTCTCGCGCTAGTGCCGGACGATGACGCTGACCTTTGCACGCGCGCATGTGGACATGTGAGATTAGATGGAGCATCAGTTGAGCTCCTCGCTCTCTAACTGCTCTGTTTCACCCGCCCCTCCATGCAATCCCTCGCTTTATCTCGCGCTCGCGCGTCGCGTCCTGTTTCCTCCGCGATGGGAAATTAAATAAAGTTGTCCGAGGGCAGCTGGAGCTGTGGAGGATGTGATCTGAGGGAAAGCGGATCGTGTTTCCATGCAAACGGCGCTCAGGCATGCAGGAGATCCCGCAAGACCTGTTATCAATTGCACTGCCTTGCGTTCATTTCTAACCGATTTACAGCGAGACGCGCGCGGGATGCGCTCGGACTGATCCATGGACGTGTTCAGCTTCGTCAGGAGGTGAGTCTGAGACGCGGCCGCAGCCTTTCCCTACAGGATCAGAACACATTGTTGACTTCTCCATGTCTGCATGTCAGCCGTGCGTTTCACTGTACAAACATGCAGTGATGATGATGATGATGATGTCACGGGGATTGGTAACGCAGCTGTCGCATCTCTTCTCATTCATTCAGACCTGATGATGATGATGATGATGGCAGCTGGAAATGCGCCGTGCGTCCCTTATGCGTTCATGTTAGAGCTGCTGCTCCTCAAGCGGTGGTCAGCATGACATCTGGACAGGGCCAGGCAATCACTTCACACTGGTCGACAGATATGGGGTTATCGATAACCGATATATAGTTCATTTATAATACTGAGATTTAGAGACTGAGTAGCCTACTATGTAAAAAAATCAGTATTTGTGCATTATCCATTGTCTAAGCGTGGAGGTTAGGAGGCAAACTATATTGATGAACACAAGAAGGCCTATTGTGTAATGCTATATCTATACATATACATGCATTAAATCTATCTATCTGTTTTTAATGCATGCAATAAATGCACAAAATAAATTGCATGCATATATTGTGTAAATGAAGCACTCATTTGTGTAGCTGCATGTTTTGGCCTGTGGTTGTGTTATATATGATCGTAATATCCACCCTATTCTGTGTGTATGATCAAACTCATATATGTTGATCAGTGGAGAATGGCGCTGGTTTAATTCGTGTCCATCCGTATAAGCCGGCGGTTAAGCTCATTTCATCCCTGTGACTGTCTAAACTCCACAACCTATTTGGCTTGTTTGATTTTTCTTGATTTTATCCCGGCTAATCCTCCTAAAGGATTGGCCCTTGGATCCCACTTTCATCGTCGCCTCCGTCCAGTGTTTATTCTCCAAAATAATCATCCAGATTATGAATCTATAGAAGAGCTCTGGATCTAGCAGCTTTGCGTTTGCTTTGTGTTTGAGTGTGTGACGCTGTGCAGGACTGACCGCTCACTGACCGCTCTGTGTGGAGACTGATGTGAGCTCGGGCCGGCACTCGGACGGGACGGGGTTCAGAGGAAGGAGTGAATGAGAATCATGATTGTGTTAATCACCAGCATCTGCACCGATGAAAACTGCCATTATTTACTCCGCGAAACCCGTGATGTTACTCTTTACCCTGGAACATGAGATGAGACCTGAGGAAGGAGCGCTTTCTGTCTGCTCCTGTACAGGGAACGTCTGTAGGGCAGGATCCGGGGAGGAATGTAGTTTAAGGTTCTGTTTGACGCCTGTGGTCCTCATGAACGAGTGAATCTGAATCATCTGGCGAGTCATGACACTGTTCTGCTTCTCTTTGGTTCTGTGTCATGTGATCTCTCCGAAGCAATCATAACGGGTTCTTTAGAAACTCTAATCTGCTGCATTATAATCTCCTGCAAACAATAGCTCGTGCAGAAGGAAAGTTCGGGTCTTGAGGGATTAAATGAACATAATGAACTAAATTAATTAAGTTGATCAGATATCAGCAAAGGGCAAACGCTTGATTGGGAACACTGTGTGAAAGCCTCCGCCGGCAGATGTGAGCAGAATATTTGTACTTTGGCAAGTTAGACAGAAGGTTAAAGAGCGCTCCGTCTCATTCATAGGGCAGTGTATGAAAAGAAGCACTTTGGAGAGTTATGAAAGCATCATCTTTAATTCATGCGTCTCTGTGTGTCTTCACCGCTGGAGAACTCGAGCTCAGACGAGGCCAAAAATAACGAAGGTGCGCATGAGGAGAAACGCCTTGACCACAACTAAAGATGGACACTGAAACAGACACCGGGTCTTGTGTTGCGTGTTCACATTTTGAGCGTATTAATCGTGAAACATATAGCGCTCGCCTGTTCAGTGAGAACGGTTTCCATTTGGTGAGCTTTCATGTAGCACTGAAGAACACTGATTCATGATCGCGGCGTGATTCTCACACAAACTCTCTCACTGAATCAGGTATGCTTCCATTTGACTGGGAAAACCCTTGAAAACAGCCGTATTCATGAAGAGGTGCTTGAATTATTGAAAGACGATATATATATGCGTTTAATTTTTTCAATGAAACAATTTTTTCATGCAAAATTAATGCTATAAGACATTTTGCATGACTATGAGCATGATATTGCTCATAAATATCCAAGTATATGATACAGCTTTCATTCTTAAGGACCGTCATATATTCAGGAAAAAAAATCAGTTTTAACCTCTTAAGCTCTGGGACATTTTGGAGGATTTCTGCCTGGATTGGGCCGACCCAAATTGAAAAGCTTCCCATACACACATACAGTGTTCTCTAAATGCGCTTTGAGGTTACACAAACCACTGCTATGCTGTCTGAGCTGTAATAACCCCCCCCAAAACAGGCTCTTATTTATTTATTTATTTATTATGTCACAAAAACATTTTTCCAGTGTTTGCTGACATGCTGGAAATGGCTAAAGCTGTCTGCAGGGTGCTAGAGCTCGCAGGGCTTGAGATATACACTTTCAAAATTAAATTATAACCAAAAAAATCAAAAAGCGCCTCTTTTGCTTGTCAGTTTTTTATATATATTATATGTTTATTATATCACACACAACATATACTATAATATTTATCACTTTCAGCAGTGTTTTATATAATTTCAGGGTTTTCTGTAAAATTACATGGGCATATTGCATTTATACCACTGGGGGTAATATTCCTCAATTCAGATCCATTTGAATAAATCTTACATGCGTGATACAGACAAAATGACTTATTCCAGTGTTTGCTGACATATGCTGGAAACAGCCCGAACCGTCTGCAGGGTGCTAGAGCTCAGGGCCTGAGTTACACGTTTACAATGAATTCATTACCAAGAAAATCTAAATGCGACTGCGGTTGTTACAGCTCAGACAGCATATACTTACACGTGTATCACTTTTAGCAGTGTTTTATGTAACTTCAAAGGGTTTCCTGTCAAATAACACGAGACTTGTGTATTTAGAGACCACTGTATGTGTGTATGGGAAGCTTTTCCGTTCGGGTCGGCCAAATCCAGGCGGAAATGCTCCCAGAGTAATGTGGTGTAAATATGTGGCAAAAGTGAAAATAAATGCCAAAGTGATGCATCTCTCCAGAAAGTGTAGTGGCAGCACACGTGAGGTCAGAGGTAAAGTTCTGCACTTTATCTGTGCCATTTTGTTTTATTAGTATATTTTATTAATCTGTTGACCTTTTGTAGAATTTGAAATATAATCAAGTGTTGTTTTGATAAGTGCGATCTCTGATTGTAGTCCTGGGTTTCATTTGACGAGCGGTATAATGTCTATCGCTTGCGTGCATGAATTCAAAGGTAACGTTCATGTAAAGCAGATATTATTCATGCTATGAAAACAGAGCACTTGTAATATGTCAGCAAAATGAAAAGCCCTTGTTTAGTGATGATCATAAATCCACTTTGGGCTTTAAAACGACTCATATTTTGTGTTGAAGCAAGTGTGGATTTAAGAGTTAAGGATCCATTAACCACCAGTCGAATAACCATCGATTATGGGATTTATGCAAATTGACAATCCTAATGAGAACTAAGGATTAAAAAAAAAACTAACTGAAGTTCATCCATAAATGAAAATATCATCCTCACGTTCAAAACTGACACGTTCCAGAGATAGGAGTTAATGATGTCATACGGGTGTTTTTGACACCGATGTTATTTTAGCATAAGTTAGATACTATCATAGATTTATTAATATTTGTCATTTTAGATTTAGTTTGAATTTTAATAAAATTGTAGTTTTTTTGAATGCACTACCTTTCTAAAATTTGGGGTCTGTAAGATGTTTCTGAGAGAGTCTCTCCTGCTCATGAATCTGCTCATAACTCCAGTAGATCAGTGTAATACTCCTCCAGTGTAGATCAGCTGTTCTCTGTGTGAATATATAGTAAAGTGTGATTTATTCCTGTGATCAAAGCTGAGTTTATCATCATTACTCCAGTCTTCAGTGTCACATGATCCTTCACTGATCACTCTCACATGAGGATTTATGATTATTATCAGTTCATATTTCTGTGGAAACTGATACATGTTATTTCTCAGGATTCTTTGATCAACAGAAGAACAGCGTTTATCTGAGAGAGACTCTTCTGTAACATTATAAATGCCACTTCTGATCAGATTAATGCGTCCTTGACGAATAAAAGCATTAGTATTAATCTTCCTGACTCTTTATGTGTCTATATAGTTTTTATATTTTTTTAATCAAGTTAAACTAAATGGTGATAAATGTTTGCTTTGGAGCAGGAATGCACTGAGCTGATTTCTTGTGTGTTCTGTTAGGGTTCAGACTGCTCTGAGAATGAGTGAGTGTGTTCTCTGGATCTGTATGAAGCGCTGTAGTTCCAGTGAAGGTCTGACGGGGGCAGATGTGAGCTCAGATATGAATGCCCATCCAGACGGCTTTATCTTCTTCTGCCCTCCAGCAATTACAATCATGACTACGATTATAATCGCATTCTCATCAGTGCAAATGCTGTTTTTCTCCCTCTATCAGATTTGTGCAAATGAAAATTAGCAATTGCATCACCTGACTTTTGTGCTGTACAAATATCCTGCATGAAAATCCACATTAAAACATAAGAATGTACATTTTGCTCAAAACTAAAGGCTATTTTTAGCACCAATAAAGAGAATCAACACAGATGAATGATAATTATGCATGAAAATAATGAGAATTAGAGAAAATGTGCGTGAGAATGTTATGCACATGTATTTTTTCTGTTGATTTTGGTGAGCTAAACGTATTCTTGACAGGTTTCAGGAGATTCTTCCATACAGATGCTGTGCAACATCTGTTAGCGTGAGCTAGTCATGCGGGTTTTATTATATATTTAACATATATTTTACATATATTTAATGCACTCTCTCCTGCCGTTAAGTCATTATCAGTATCATGCATATTTTGCTGCTGCGTGTTGTTTTTCCACGTGACCTGCTCTTTATCACACAGAAGGGCAGGATGTGCCAGACGGAGTAAGAATGGTGCATGTGCTGAATATTCATGAGCTCAAACCACCACCAACTTTTTGTTACGAGCGTTCAGATTTTACACATTTCTTAGCACAATGTCAGAAACATTGCAAGTACACAAAAACAGATGCAAATTCTTAGTGTTGTATTCTGAATTGCTCTGACATACACCATTCAGAAGTGTGGGGTCGGAGAGATGTTAATGTTTCTGAAAGAGCCTCACACAAGCTGCATTAATCTGATCATAAATACAGGGAAATATTCCTCCAGTGTAGATCAGCTGTTCTCTGTGTGAATATATAGTAAAGTGTGATTTATTCCTGTGATCAAAGCTGAGTTTATCATCATTACTCCAGTCTTTTAGTTAACATGAGCGAACAATGGAAAATACTTAACGATTAAAGGCACAGTATGTAAGATTTTTGGATTCAGATATCCAGAAGCCACTAGAACAGTGTTATATATTTTGTTGACTTGTGTCATTGTCCCAAATGTTTCCAAGAATGTTTAAATCCAGAGAAATCAGTGATTGTAACCAGGACACGGCCCGTGTGTGTGCGTCTCCTATCAGTGACATCACACCTGCGTTACCGCGTTGTTATTGTGTAGTAACCATGGCAACACAAAGCCGCTTTAATATCTGATGTGTTTTATTAGACACTGTTTGGATCATTGATGGACAGAAACTAATGATTGTTCTCCAGCTCAACACAGTTAGTCTGATTGTGTAAATCTGGTGTTGTTGATTTACCGCACAGAGTGCCATGTTTTACCATGCCTAATATGATCTCGCTCACTGCAGTGTGAACAAGTGTCTCATAGTAGTGCCGAGCCAACGCACAGAGTCGCATTATAACATCACTTTAACACACTCACATGTGTGTGATATGATCAAACACACACACGCATGAGCGGAAGAAGAGGAAGCGCTCGTCTGACGGGAGAAAAGCTCCGCCCACTCAAGAGTCAAGACACGCCTTTGTTCTGAATAATTACGTATTGTGCCTTTAAATCAGGATACATTTACTGGAGAAGCAAAATGACTGAAGATATTAAAAATGAAGTGAGTTTATGCTTATTTTGTCCTCTAGTGGCGAAAAATTACATACAAATTATTACATTATATTTAATAAATAATGTAACGGATGTATTGCTCATGTTTGTGGTTGGGTTGTTTTATCCCAGCGGTTGGGTTGTTTTATTCCAGCGGTTGGGTTGTTTTATCCCAATGAAATGGTTGTTTTATCCCAGCAGTTGGGTTGTTTTATCCCAGTGGTTGGGTTGTTTTATCCCAGTGGTTGGGTTGTTTTATCTCAGTGGTTGGGTTGTTTTATCCCAATGAAATGGTTGTTTTATCCCAGCAGTTGGGTTGTTTTATGACTATTGTGTGCTTAAAATGAACCCAAATTATGTTGGAAATTAACATTTATTAATAAGTTTAATAAATGAAAATTAATACATTTAATGAATAATTCAACAATAATAAATTGCTTATTAATAAATGTTCACCTTTTGATTATTATTGTTGCCTCTAGTAATTATGTGTCTGATTCTTCATTTCCAACCTATTTGGGGTTCATTTTAAGCCAGACATACAGTAATATTATATAATAGTTGAGTTAAATAAAACTGCAGCAGGTTGGGCAAACATTTAACCCAATCACTGGGCTAAAACAACCCAACCGCTGGGTTTGTCCATTTTCAATCCAACTTGGGTTGTTTTAAACCCAGCATTTTTTAGTGTAGTAAAAACAGTAGCGGTCCAAACCATAGTTTTGTGTTCCACAGAAGAACGAACAAAAATCATACAGGTTTGAAAATGACGTGAGCATGGGTAAATGACAGAAAAGTGTAATTATGGCAATTTAGAGATAATGGGAAGGCATTTGTATTTCCTCTTTGCATTGTTGTGAGCCGCTCTTGACAGGATGTGCCACCGGGCCTCAGTTCCTGTGTTGTGTGTGTGTGTGTGTGTGTGTGTGTGTGTGTGTGTGAGAAACGCTCATTAGCGGCGTTGATGAGCTGCTGTGTGTTATTACAGTAGCCTGTCATTAGCTGGAAGCGCCGGAGTGCTGGTGTTTCCCCAGCTGGACGATGCTCTCCAATAACAGGGCGGAATCACTCGCGGCTCGCAGCTGAGCGTCTCACAGCCGTGTGTTTCTGGAGCTTTAATGACAGCCTGCATTACATCACTGTCAATATCAGTGTGAAGAGCAGCGCCTCCACTGCGTGCATTACAGACGAGTCTAACGGAAGATGCCACGCTCGCTCAGTGTTTCTGTCTCGTTCGCCAGCACACATATCTGAACGTTCTTAAATCAAGACACATTTACTGGAGAAGCAGTGCAGGATTGCAGTGTTTGTTTAAAGTGCCCTTCATGCTATTTTACATGCATCAGGTCACACACACACTTTAATTGTCTCCTAATCTCCACTGCAGCATCAGCTCTTCTCTCTCAGTGTCTGAAACGCTTCAGTCAAAGATTCAGTCTCTCTAAACCCCGCCTCTCTGAGAGCTGCTCTGCTGTGATTGGTCAGATGGCCCAGTCTGTTGTGATTGGTCTACTCCGCTCTGATTGGTCAGATGGCCCAGTCTGTTGTGATTGGTCTGCTCCGCTCTGATTGGTCAGATGGCCCAGTGTGTTGTGATTTGGTCTGCTCTGATTGGTCAGATGGCCCAGTCTGTTGTGATTGGTCTGCTCCGCTCTGATTGGTCAGATGGCCCAGTCTGTTGTGATTGGTCTGCTCCGCTCTGATTGGTCAGATGGCCCAGTCTGTTGTGATTGGTCTGCTCCGCTCTGATTGGTCAGATGGCCCAGTCTGTTGTGATTGGTCAGATGGCCCAGTGTGTTGTGATTGGTCTGCTCTGATTGGTCAGATGGCCCAGTCTGTTGTGATTGGTCTGCTCTGCTCTGCTCTGATTGGTCAGATGGCCCAGTCTGTTCTGATTGGTCAGAAAGCAAGCGCTCATTATCATATCTGAATCTCAGCTCTTGACACACAGTGATATGAACAGTAACGATGGCGTGGGTTTTACTGTATCACTCTCATCAAAGTGGATTTGCTTTAGCAGCAGAAAGCAGTCTTTTCGGCATGAACAACACAAACCAAACTCTTCCAGTCTCAGCTACGATGTTGTTTGGTGACAGTTAAAGCATCCATGAGCTAAGCTGACGTTCACGTTACAGCGACGTCGTCCCTGACGGTTCGGTGTCATTAGCACTACAGTAAAGCACACAAGTCTCCAGACACGACTGTGAAGCGTCTGAGTGCTCTTCAAGCAGAGCTGCATATTACCTGACAACAGCCCATTTGCAGTAGCAAGACAAAATCATTTCCCCAGCCAATCGTCCGCGCTCATGTATTCTGGCCTGGACTCTTCAGCGTGTCTCTCTTGCGTCTCTGTCTTCCTCTGAGATGGAGCTGTGATTTTTCCATCTGTCCACCGGTTACATCATCTCGCCCGCATGCTGGCATATTCGAGGGCTTTGTTGTAATCTGTCACTGCTTTGAACTGGTTTGCTAAAAGTTACTACAAGCCATCTTTAATTCAGAAGGAATGAAAGTGCAGGCGTTTACTATTATTGGATCACGAGATTCGACAGCTAAATTGCTGTCATTATATAAAATAAAGCCATTACAGCCGTCTGCACTGTAAGTGCCTGTTTGAGAGACTGTTTCTAAATAGACTTTAGTTTTCTTCTTTTGTCATGTTTTAATACAGGATAAATATTATGTACCGGCTGACATTGAATTCAGGTGTTGCACTAATGTGCCGTTAGAATAACCCTATGAAATCTGTTTGATTTTTTTCCCAAAGTTTTCTTTTTTTTTTTTTAAAGGGAAATTAAAAGTTTAAATTTTAAAAGTTTTAATGGTTTAATTCAATTGAAATAATAAATAATATATTTTCAAAAATGGTTTTATATTGTTTTATGGTTGAATACAAATAATCCAATAAATGCTAAATGTCAAAAACACTTTAACAGTGTAATGTTTTAAAATGCAATCAAATAAAAATATAACAATTATTTATATTTTTAGGCAAAGTGCTGCACATTAGATGTTTACGGTTTATTTTTTAAATTAAATTTAAGTGTAATTGTTCCTTATAATGATTTAATAAATATT
>CM031951.1:5999367-6031867 GCA_018749465.1 Paracanthobrama guichenoti | reverse complement strand
AAGAGCTGTGTGTGTGTGTGTGTGTGTCTGAACTTTTATTTTGGTGTTGTGGTGAAGAGCTGTGTGTGTGTGTGTGTGTGTGTGTGTGTGTGTGTGTGTGTGTGTGTGTGTGTGTGTGTGTCTGTGTGTGTGTGTCTGAACTTTTATTTTGGTGTTGTGGTGAAGAGCTGTGTGTGTGTGTGTGTGTGTGTGTGTGTGTGTGTCTGAACGTTCATTTTGGCGTGTTGCGGTGACGAGCTGTGAGTGTGTGTGTGTGTGTGTGTGTGTGTGTGTGTGTCTGAACTTTTATTTTGGCGTGTTGCGGTGACGAGCTGTGTGTGTGTAAGATGCATCATTATGCTGCCTATGTAGGTTTCTCACTAGGTATTAGAACAGATCCAATATGTGTTAGTTATTTGTAACTCTTCATAACACAAGGAAATTAAAGCCATAAGTGTTGTCCATGTCCCCAGTGTCCGTCAGATGAAGGCGGGCCGTTTGAACATGGAATGGAAACATGAAGCGCTCCGGCTCTCAGACTGAATTATTGATGCGGCTCACGCATGAGCGCTCCGGTTCATGTGCTGGAATGTTTCTGCTCTGTGTCCTTCACTGGCCAAACAAAAACATTAAGTAATTACAGCGAGGCACAGTCTGACATATTAAACATTTATCGTTTGTATAATGCCGTTATTGTCGAGGCTTTTACAGCTGTGTGTAATAACTGCTTCAGTGTGAACAGGGACATTTGTTGTTTGAAGTAGTGAGGGCTTAAAAAAACAAAACCATTTTCTTTTTGCCTGAAACCCAAATAATTATATAATATTATGTTACATAATACATAATTAATATTAACATTTTGATTGGTCTGATTCTTTTAAGTGACTCGATTCATTTAATTGATTCATTCACTTAAATGAATCGAGTCGCTGAAATGAATCAAACATCAAAGTTCTAAATGATTCAGAGTCAGTTTGTGGAATTTGACCTATTATTTTGAGTAATTAAATATTGTTTGTGTTTTTAGTAGTCGCATTGGTAACACTTTTACTAAAAGCCTTGATGTATAATGCATTATAAAAGTTTTGAATGCATTAATTATGCCATGTAATGCACTTTATAATGAATCGTTGTAACCACAGTTACCTTTAGATAGAATAATGCATTAAAACATGACAAACAACCAATTTCAGATGTAAACAGGAATCTGCAAATATTATAATTAATTTGATCTTGTTACAGTTATTCATGAACAGATATAATGCATTATAACGTACAGTATGAATACCTTTATAATGCATTATACATGAAGGCTTTAAGTAAAGTGTTACTGTCGCATTTAATGAAAGTGTTGAAGTGTCCAGATAAATATTGTGAAAAGATTATAATATATAACAGATGGTATAATAATAAGACTCATCAGTTCCCTGCTGTCTGTCTGAGCAGCGTGTGAAGCTTTAGTGGTCCGAGCCGATCCGGACCGTTTCCCTGTGGCAGTCGCTCTCACTCACGCTCCAGAAGAGATGTCAGGATACCAATTATCTGAAGATATTCGTTTGATTGTCATTCGCCCTCTCACAGTCTCACTCCGCTGCCATGGCAACAGATCCCAGTTTACCAGCTTCATTTGCATGTCAGTTAGTGCCTTTGAGTTCTCCCGACAAATCAGCAAATCAATGACTTTCCTACGTTCAGCTTGAACTGAACCCGAGTGTGACCGTGATCTGAGGCCGGATCTTCAGCGAGAGCTGGACCCGAGTGTGACCATGATCTGAGGCCGGATCTTCAGCGAGAGCTGGACCCGAGTGTGACCATGATCTGAGGCCGGATCTTCAGCGAGAGCTGGACCCGAGTGTGACCGTGATCTGAGGCCGGATCTTCAGCGAGAGCTGGACCCGAGTGTGACCGTGATCTGAGGCCGGATCTTCAGCGAGAGCTGGACCCCAGTGTGACCGGGATCTGAGGCCCGAGCGAGAGCTGGACCCGAGTGTGACCGATCTGAGGCCGGATCTTCAGCGAGAGCTGGACCCGAGTGTGACCGTGATCTGAGGCCGGATCTTCAGCGAGAGCTGGACCCGAGTGGGACCGGGATATGAGGCCGGATCTTCAGCGAGAGCTGGACCCGAGTGGGACCGTGATCTGAGGCCGGATCTTCAGCTCGAACTCAACCCGAGTGTGACCGGGATATGAGGCCGGATCTTCAGCGAGAGCTGGACCCGAGTGTGACCGGAGGCGGATCTTCAGCGAGAGTTGGACCCGAGTGTGACCGGGATCTGAGGCGGATCTTCAGCGACCCGAGTGTGACCGTGATCTGAGGCGGATCTTCAGCGCGAGCTGGACCCGAGTGTGACCGGGATCTGAGGCGGATCTTCAGCGAGAGCTGGACCCGAGTGTGACCGTGATCTGAGGCGGATCTTCAGCGAGAGCTGGACCCGAGTGTGACCGTGATCTGAGGCGGATCTTCAGCGAGAGCTGGACCCGAGTGTGACCGGGATATGAGGCCGGATCTTCAGCGAGAGCTGGACCCGAGTGTGACCGGGATCTGAGGCCGGATCTTCAGCGAGAGCTGGACCCGAGTGTGACCGTGATCTGAGGCCGGATCTTCAGCGAGAGCTGGACCCGAGTGTGACCGTGATCTGAGGCCGGATCTTCAGCGAGAGCTGGACCCGAGTGTGACCGGGATCTGAGGCCGGATCTTCAGCGAGAGCTGGACCCGAGTGTGACCGGGATCTGAGGCCGGATCTTCAGCGAGAGCTGGACCCGAGTGTGACCGGACCCGAATTTTTAGTCATTTTAGTACTGTTTAGTACAACTTTAGTACATAATGTAAGGTGCTTTTTAATATTTTAGCTTTATTTTATTTTTAGTCATTTTAAACTTATAAAATAATACAAGACATATTAAACATATTCGTTTAAGTTTATTATAGTATTTCTTTTTTTACATTTAATATTTATTAATACATTTTAGTAATTTTGTAAGGTGCTTTTTAATATTTTAGCTTAATTTTTATTTTAATTAAATTACTTTAATTTTTAGTAATTTTAGTACTTAAACTTCTAAATAAAATACAATAAAATTGCCAAGGCAACATTTCTATAGCAATTTCACAAATGTATTTGATCGTTTAATTTTTTCATCTAATATTTATTTAATTTCAGGTTTATTTCCATAACCAACATTTTTCATATTTTTAGATAACACCACTTCCATATATTGAGTAACCTATGAACTTTTGTTTTGTATAAACAAGTGAATTAAATGACTTCTCATTTAAATATTTCCTCTTTATTTCCCACATGATAAACCAAAAGATCCGATTGTTGTTAACACATGAATGTCTGGATAAAAGCTCAAAAATAATGCAGATAGTCTGAACTTTCATTAGATTCACAACTGCTGCGTTTTATTTCTCAGGATTCTTTGATGAATAGAAAGTTCAGCATTTATTTAAATTCAATCTTTTGTGACATTATACATGTCTTTAATGCTTTTGTAAATGTATCAAAAGTGACAGTAGTTTCTTTCCAAAATAAAAGTCTCAGAACTTTAGAGCAGTGTGCTTTAAAACATGAATAATCCACGGTATTTGAACACTTGCTCTAGTGCACTTCATGAATTCTGCAGCCTGCGCTCCCTCACTAGTGTCGGGCACGGCCATCATTTATTGATGGCTCTCTGAGTGGCTTGTGTTTCTCTGTCCGGTACGGTTACTCCCAAAAATCCCCATCATGATCCAATGCAGTGGAGTTAAAGAAGGGATATCAATGAGAGAACCAAGTTACTGAAGGTGCTGTGGGGAAAATGGACGAGTGTTCTGATGGTCCGTCGTTCTGTTCTGAAGACCCGACGTTTGACATTGTGAGTGAATTATTCCGTTTACGTCTGATTGCTTTACCTGAGGATCTTCATAAGGCATAGGGCTTCTTCATGACTGTTGGTGCTCATTTTAATATTTGTGCTGTAAGCATCACATACTTCCTTCTGCTCAAACACTGTTTGCAGGGCAGCACAGTGTTGAAGACCTCGTCTGAGAGTCCAGTGATGGTGTTTTCTAAATAAGGGACGTGTATGGAAGCTGCCACAGAATAAAAATAAATGTAAATTCTGACTTTTCACAATTGTAAGTTATAAACTTCTAATTGTGAGTTTACATCTGCCATTTCTGACTTTTTTCTCTGAAGTTTACACACCACAATTCTGACAGTTTTCTGGGAATTCTACGTTTACCTCTCGTAGTTTGACTGCTCGGAGTTCTACGTTTACCTCTCGTAGTTTGACTGCTCGGAGTTCTACGTTTACTTCTCGTAGTTTGACTGCTCGGAGTTCTACGTTTACCTCTCGTAGTTTGACTGCTCGGAGTTCTACGTTTACTTCTCGTAGTTTGACTGCTCGGAGTTCTACGTTTACTTCTCGTAGTTTGACTGCTCGGAGTTCTACGTTTACCTCTCGTAGTTTGACTGCTCGGAGTTCTACGTTTACCTCTCGTAGTTTGACTGCTCGGAGTTCTCACGCTTTACTTCTCGTAGTTTGACTGCTCGGAGTTCTCGCTTACCTCTCGTAGTTTGACTGCTCGGAGTTCTACGTTTACCTCTCGTAGTTTGACTGCTCGGAGTTCTACGTTTACTTCTCGTAGTTTGACTGCTCGGAGTTCTACGTTTACTTCTCGTAGTTTGACTGCTCGGAGTTCTACATTTACCTCTCGCGAGTTTGACTGCTCAGAGTTCTACGTTTACCTCTCGTAGTTTGACTGCTCGGAGTTCTACGCTTACTTCGTGAGTTTGACTGCTCGAATTCTACGTTTACCTCTCGTAGTTTGACTGCTCGGAGTTCTAAGTTTACTTCTCGTAGTTTGACTGCTCGGAGTTCTACGTTTACCTCTCGTAGTTTGACTGCTCGGAGTTCTAAGTTTACTTCTCGTAGTTTGACTGCTCGGAATTCTACGTTTACTTCTCGTAGTTTGACTGCTCGGAGTTCTAAGTTTACCTCTCGTAGTTTGACTGCTCGGAATTCTCGTTTACCTCGTAGTTTGACTGCTCGAATTCTCACGTTTACTTCTCGTGAGTTTGACTGCTCGGAGTTCTAAGTTTACTGTTCAGTTTGAGTTTGACTGCGAATTCTACGCTTACCTCTCGTAGTTTGACTGCTCGGAATTCTACGCCACCTCGTCGTAGTTTGACTGCTCGAATTCTACGTTTACTTCGTAGTTTGACTGCTCGGAATTCTCACGTTTACTTCTCGTAGTTTGACTGCTCGGAGTTCTAAGTTTACTTCTCGTAGTTTGACTGCTCGGAGTTCTACATTTACCTCTCGCGAGTTTGACTGCTCGGAGTTCTACGTTTACCTCTCGTAGTTTGACTGCTCGGAGTTCTAAGTTTACTTCTCGTAGTTTGACTGCTCGGAATTCTCGTTTACTTCTCGTAGTTTGACTGTGAGTTCTCGTTTATTCTCGCTTACTTCTCGTTTTACTTCGTGATGTTCGCTCGGAATTCTACGTTTACTTCGTAGTTTGACTGCTCGAATTCTACGTTTACTTCGTAGTTTGACTGCTTTCGAATTCTCGGCTTTCTCGTGAGTTTGACTGCTCGGAATTCTCGGAATTCTACGTTTACTTCTCGTAGTTTGACTGCTCGGAGTTCTAAGTTTACCTCTCGTAGTTTGACTGCTCGGAGTTCTAAGTTTACCTCTCGTAGTTTGACTGCTCGGAGTTCTAAGTTTACTTCTCGTAGTTTGACTGCTCGGAATTCTCGGAATTCTACGTTTACTTCTCGTAGTTTGACTGCTCGGAATTCTACGTTTACTTCTCGTAGTTTGACTGCTCGGAGTTCTACGTTTACTTCTCGTAGTTTGACTGCTCGGAGTTCTAAGTTTACCTCTCGTAGTTTGACTGCTCGGAGTTCTACGTTTACCTCTCGTAGTTTGACTGCTCGGAATTCTACGTTTACTTCTCGTAGTTTGACTGCTCGGAGTTCTCACCTCTCGTGGTTTGACTGCTCGGAGTTCGTTTACCTCGTTTTGACTGCTCGGAATTCTAAGTTTACCTCTCGTAGTTTGACTGCTCGGAGTTCTACGTTTACCTCTCGTAGTTTGACTGCTCGGAATTCTACGTTTACCTCTCGTAGTTTGACTGCTCGGAATTCTCGGAATTCTACGTTTACCTCTCGCGAGTTTAACTTATTTTGTTCTAAATTCTTTTACATTTCGCAATTGTGACTTTCTCAGAAAAAAAGTATTCGTTCATTTTTTTTTTTACCATTTTTGTTCATGGTAAAAATGTAATTGCAACTTTTTATCTTGCATACCTCATTTATATCACGCAAAAAAGTCAGAAAAGTGTGATTTACTCAAATATTTGAAGGGATAGTTCACCATTCTACAGTAGTTCTATCGTTCTATAATCATTCACACACGCTCATGCTGTTCAAACGCTGATTTTGTGGACCACAGGAATGTAAAGCAGAATATATTTTCCTTGCCAAGAAGATAATTATTATAACAGTAGTCCATATGAGCTGTGCATGATGTTCCAAGTCTTCTGAAGTTGTACAATAGCTTTGTTTGAGGAACAGGCCCTTAAAAAAAATTCACACCAGGTTTGTGTTGATAATCTGGTGGAAAAATGTGTTATAGTTGTATATTGTTTTTGGCTTAATTGATGATACTTTCAGCTCGTGTGTACAATTTTTTTACCATGTTTAAATCCATTCCATATTTTGCTGCTGAATGACTTGGCTTTCAGAGTAATGCTTTATATAAGCAAGATCACAATGTTTTAAAATGAAGATCTCTGCAGATGCAGGACAAGATGACTATGTCTATACGTATGACTGCATTGGACCAGACGGAGAAAACATTAGGTTGAATGTTCATTTATTATGGATCAGTTTGGGAGTTTTCAGTGCTTTCTTGCATACCTAATACACACAAGCACAGGACAGTTCCTCTGTACAGGAGGTGCGTTTAAATAATGAATGCAGAGAACCTCGTTACCAGTCAGAAAAGCTTCTGAAAGTGCATTCTGTCATTCATCCAGTGAGGAGATTCTGTCTAGCAGAAGTAGAAGACGTCTTTATGGCATTTTAAGCCTTTGAGTTTTATTACTGTAATTCAGTTACTTGGTTTCGATTCTCTGACAGACTGAAGCTCATTTAAGATCATATTCCTGTCTGCATCTGCTGCTTTTGTCTGATATCGTTATATAAAATCGATTTATTTTTTTGGCTTTCGGCTTTTTTTTTTTTTTAACTAGGCCTGGGTGATTATTGTGTGTGTGTGTGTGTGTGTGTGATGGGTAGGTTTAGGGGTAGTGTGTGTGTGTGTGTGTGTGTGTGTGTGTGTGTGTGTGTGATGTGTGGTTTGAGGGGTAGGTTGTAGTGTGTGTGTGTGTGTGTGTGTGTGTGTGTGTGTGTGTGTGTGTGTGTGTGTGATGGGTAGGTTTAGGGGTAGTGTGTGTGTGTGTGTGTGTGTGTGTGTGTGTGTGTGTGTGTGTGTGTGTGATGGGTAGGTTTAGGGTGTAGTGTGTGTGTGTGTGTGTGATGGGTAGGTGTGTGTGTGTGTGTGTGTGTGTGTGATGGGTAGGTTTAGGGGTAGGGTGTGTGTGTGTGTGTGTGTGTGTGTGTGTGTGTGAGTAATGGGTAGGTTTAGGGGTAGTGTGTGTGTGTGTGATGGGTAGGTGAGTGTGTGTGTGTGTGATGGGTAGGTTTAGGGGTAGGGGCAGTGTGTGTGTGTGTGTGTGTGTGTGTGTCTGATGGGTAGGTTTAGGGGTTGTGTGTGTGTGTGTGTGTGTGTGATGGGTAGGTTTAGGGGTAGTGTGTGTGTGTGATGGGTAGGTTTAGGGGTGTGTGTGTGTGATGGGTAGGTTTAGGGGTTGTGTGTGTGATGGGTAGGTTTAGGGGTAGTGTGTGTGTGTGATGGGTAGGTTTAGGGGTTGTGTGTGTGATGGGTAGGTTTAGGGGTAGTGTGTGTGTGTGATGGGTAGGTTTAGGGGTAGGGGCAGTGTGTGTGTGTTAGTGTGTGTGTGTGTGTGTGTGTGTGTGATGGGTAGGTTTAGGGATAGTGTGTGTTTGTGTGTGTGATGGGTAGGTTTAGGGGTAGTGTGTGTGTGTGTGTGTGTGTGTGTGTGTGTGTGTGTGTGTGTGTGTGTGTGTGTGTGTGTGTGATGGGTAGGTTTAGGGGTTGTGTGTGTGTGTGTGTGTGTGTGTGTGATGGGTAGGTTTAGGGGTTGTGTGTGTGTGTGTGTGTGATGGGTAGGTTTAGGGGTAGGGGCAGTGTAGGGGGATTGTACAGTATAAAAACCATTACGTCTATGGAATGTCCCCATAAAACATGAAAACACAACGTGTGTGTGTGTGTGTGTGTGTGTGTGTGTGTGTGTGTGTGTGTGTGTGTGAGCCTGTGTGAGCGTGTTAATAAATTAATTTCCTATTATCACTGTGAAGCTGCGTTGAAGCAATCGGTGTTGTAAAAAGCGCTATATAAATAAATGAAGGTGTGTGTGTGTGTGTGTGTGTGTGTGTGTGTGTGTGTGCGAATATATTTAATAACTGCCTTGCCCTATTCAGAACTTTATTCATTTTACTTTACCATTTTTTAAAAAGACATAATGAGGCCAGTGCTTTTAATTGTAAAAAAAGCAGTTTTGCTTCAATGGCTCATCATCTATATTTCCAGTTGTATTTTCAGGTGGGTGTTTGGATTCTGTAAATATATATTTGCTGCCCTTTGTTGTAAATGCAGCCCTTGAGCTTCGCACTGATACAGTGAGTCACGTATGCATCCAGTAACCGGGTGTGTGATGTCAAACACGGCTTTGATCAGACGGCCCACTGGATATCAGGCTTTCTAAGGAATCTGCCGGCGGTTCAACATAAGACAGATTTCACGGCATTTAGTGTACAAGACCGAAGCATGACAATCTTGAGGCTTGCATGATTGCATTACATAATAAATGTAATTAAATCACTGGCACAGATGAAGTCCAGGCTGTTATCGGTCGACAGACGTTCAGGAGAGAAGCGCTCAGTCTCCATGTATGTGCTGTTATAATGTGTCTAACATTCAGCAATAATAGAAGGATCAAACTGATTTTTTTTCCTCTTTTTTGCGATTTAGAATTTAAAATGTTGAGTATAAAAAAAAGTATATTTTATTTAATTGCAGTACCAATATTTATAGCTGACTTCATTTTCAAATGTTTAACCATCAAGCTTTTATTTTGGCGGGAAACCGAAGAAGGCCGTTAAAGCTTCTGTTTTGTTGACAGCAGCTGGTTTATAATCGCTGCTCATTACATGTATGGGAAGATGGTTTGGACATGTTGTTCACAAACATAAAACATTCCCTGCAAACTGAGACGCTCGAGACCCTGAAGACGGATCATGAGCTACGCACCAGGAAATGAACACACAGCGCGCTTCGCTCTGAAACACGCAGCGCGCTTCGCTCTGAAACACGCACCGTGCTTCGCTCTGAAACACGCACCGCGCTTCGCTCTGAAACACCCACCGCGCTTCGCTCTGAAACACGCACCGCGCTTCGCTCTGAAACACCCACCGCGCTTCGCTCTGAAACACGCACGCGCTTCGCTCTGAAACACCCACCGCGCTTCGCTCTGAAACACGCACCGCGCTTCGCTCTGAAACACGCACGCGCGCCGCTTCTGAAACACGCAGCGCGCGCGCTCTGAAACACCCACCGCGCCGCTCTGAAACTGAAACACGCAAAAACTGAAACGCCGCTAAACTGAAACACCCACGGCGCCGCTAAACTGAAACAAAACTGAACTAAACTGAATCAACACTGAACTAAACTGAACTAAACTGAACTAAACTGAACTAAACTGAATCAACACTGAACTAAACTGAATCAACACTGAACTAAACTGAATCAACACTGAACTAAACTGAACTAACTGAATCAACACTGAACTAAACTGAACTAAACTGAATCAACACTGAACTAAACTGAACTAACTGAATCAACACTGAACTAAACTGAATCAACACTGAACTAAACTGAATCAACATCGACAATAGTGTAATTTATTCAGCTCAGTTCAGTGTTGATTCAGTTTAATAACACTGTCGATGTTCAATTATGAAACCACACTTCAGTTCCAGGTGTAAAGCGTCTCTGCAGAATTAGTTTCATAATTGAACTTTGCAACATTTGACTGTTATTTTCATGTTTTTCTGTGACGCTGCTTTGAGGCGATCGGTATTGCCTAAAGAGAAATGGCTTGACGTGAAGGTGCACTGGATTTAGTGTTGGTCATGGTGTCTGACTGTTCCTCTTGTGTTTTCCTTGCAGCCACAGGACCAAAGCCTCCAGCTGTCCGCCGCCGGGCCCCGGGAGTTGGGCTCCCGCACAGGGGCCCCCCAATGGCTGGGAGATGGCGTCGTCTAGAGAGGCCCGCGACTGCTACGTCAAGTGAGTGTGTTGTGCATTCAGCGTTCCTCTCATTGCAGATGTTCGCAAAGCTTCAGTTTGACGTTCTCTGCATCCGCGCGTCCCGAATACTGATTGTGTCCTCGCCGCACTGCACTCGGAGCAGCCTGACTTACATATGCGAGGCAGGGAGACGGGAGAGAGCGACACGGCTTTGGTCTGCTTAGGGCTGGAGTGACAGGACGAACATTAGCATGCCAAAACGTGCGTCAGCCTTCTGAGCTGACAAACACACACTAATACTGCGCTTCCTTTCCACTCCTGAGGTGAGAGAAGTCAGATCTGAGGATGAAGAAAAACTCCACATGCTTTGGCTTTTTCCTGTTGATGGAAGAGGTGTCGAGATACGGTAATACCATATATATCGCGATACATGAACGGTATTGGAGTTGTGTGCCGTGACTAATTCTTTATTTCGATTTTTAGATTGCATTTGTATTGCGTATATGTATTGTATGAATACTGCGTCAAAGATGCCGTTTACAGAAGGCTGTTGTTTTTTCAGTGCAAAACATGCTGTTCTTCCTCAGTGTTTCTGTCTCGTTCTCCAGCTCAAACATCTAATCATCCTTACATCAGGACACATTTACTGGAGGAGAGAAATCACTGAAGATAATAAGACTTGATTTCTGAAAAATGTATCAAAATGGAGTGAGTCTGTGCTTAAAACAAGAACAAATATCTGCCAATGGAGAAAGGGAAAATATATTTTTTCTGACTCCACTAACCAATACAAGACAAAAATACTGAGGAAGAACATCATTTTTGCATTTTTAATTTGGACTCAAACATGATTCTTTGTTATTGTTCTTCTGTTTGAAAGGTTTGTCTTAATTCAATACCGTGATTAAAAACTTCAGCAGTTATCACGATATAAAGGTTTGATGCTGTCACATGCATAACTGATGAGCTTCTGAAAATAAACAGAAGAAATTAGGGCTGGGTAAAAAATATAGATTTCTGGAGTTTAATCGATTCTCATTTTTACGAACCGATATTGTTTCTTAAATCCCAAGAATCGATTAGTCATCCTGTTTTCAGATGATGAATGAACATTGTAGCGCCTCCCATCCAATAAATCGCTATAATCTTTGTGCTTTGTTACTTTTGATATGAAACAAAGTCTCAGATTTCAAATTACGTCGATTTTTACCATGAATTTCAAAACATAAATACTGTTTTGGTGCTGTTTAAAGGTGCACTATGTAACTTTTCCATCCGCTAGAGGTCACCTATTCAGAACAAAGGCATGGTTTGATGACGGCACGCTTGAGCGCAGGGACATGTGGTCTTCCCCTCACATCCGGTGGGAAAGACTCGGGACAGGACTCGGGCAGAGATCATGTCCATGGATGTAATTATTAACGTTACTGTAGTGTGAAGTGGAGCAGGACCGAGTGTTGTGGAGCTGAGCGAGGCCGCCGGAGCGATTGTTAATGAGATGAACGCGACACACGCCTCGCGAGCGGCGGGACTTTTATTATGCCACAGTCACCGGAGCCATTCCCGCTTTATCATGAGTATGAGGGAACGCAGCTCTGGTGATCATTTTAGACACATCTGAGTGTGTTGAGAATGATGTGATGACGTTACTGTGCGTTCGCTCGCGGCTGCTGTGACACTCGTTCACACTGCAGTGAGAGTAAAGCGCTTCTTCAGAATAACACCGCAAACCGAACGACAGCTCCAGTGATCATTACAGCAGCCCTGCTGTTGCTTTCTGGGTAATTCACCCACAATCTGAACGAGAGTTTGTGTTTTTCATGAGAGTTTGTGACTTCCATATATTATGGAGTGGAAGTGGCTAATAAGTCAATAAGTGCTCCTCTGCCGCCATCTACTGGTTATAGTGGGCATGTCATGTGGCTCATGAAACCAGGCACTGCTCATCACCTGGCCAATCCCATCCCTACAGTGAAGCATTGTGGGGGCAGCATCATGCTGTGGGGGGGTGTTTCAGCGGCAGGAACTGGGAGATTGGTCAGGATGGAGGGAAAGATGAATGCAGCAACGTACAGAGACATCCTTGATGAAAACCTACTCCAGAGCGCTCTGGACCTCAGACTAAGTCGTCAATAACTGCTCCTCTGCCGCCATCTACTGGTTATAGTGGGCATTTCATGTCTTTTTAATAAAAGTTTGTTTGCCACGAAGCATTCGTTTTCCTACATCTTTAAACTTTTAGTTTTACAAACAACCCCTCACATAACCTGTTCACTCATGGCTCAATACTTCCCCTGGTCTCCACATCAGCTGTAGTTTATAACAGACTTTATCTTCATCCACTAGATCTTTCTGCGACGTTATTAAGTCTGTGGTGAATTCAAGCGCTTGCTCACTGGATCTCCAGCGCTGTGTGACAGTGTGGCGTGATCAGGTTCTCGCGTGCTGATCTCGTTCTGAGCTCGCGCTGCGTTGCTCTGTTTATTAGTGTCCGAGCTGATAAACGCTCAAATGAGTAGCGCAGCTTCATTTTCCGTTTGATATTTCTCGTATGCGTTATGTGCAACAGAATCCGCTCTCATCAGTTGAGCACCAGTGCCACCTCTAACAACATTTAGTCGCACTGACAGGAAAAAGTGTGAACTGACTCCCATAGCTTACAGCATTAGTTGAGGTTTTTTTTTTTTCCTTGAGAAAATTTGCTGTGTACTTTATCTGATATATATCCACAATAATAGATATTTAATCAAAATGGAATCGCAAGCTTGTGAATCGAAATCAAATCATGAAATTAGTGTCAATACCCAGCCCTAGAAGGAATGGTGTCTTAATTGCTAGTATATCTGTGCTCCCGGAGCTCAACCGCAGTGCTGCGTGTCACGGGTATATCTGTGGCCATAGCCAACAACACACTGTGTGGGTCAACATTATACATTTGATGCCAAACATCATTAGGATATTAAGATCATGTTCATGAAGATATTTAGTAAATGTCCTACCGTAAATATGTCATAAATGTATTATTAGTAGTGATATGCATTGCTAAGGACTTCATTTGGACAACTTTAAAGGAGATTTTCTCCATATTTAGATGTTTGTGCACCCTCAGATTCCAGATTTTCAGATATTGTCCTAACAAACCACACATCAGTGATGATTATTATTCAGCTTCAGATGATCTATAAAAAATTATATAATAAAAATAATGTACCCTTATGACTGGTTTTGTGGTCCAGGGTCACATTTGTTTGTTTGATTTCTGGTCTGTTGACATGATGGCCAGTGATCTGGTTATTATATGATCATTATTATCGTTATCTTTGTGTCGTGGTCTCCTCACTGGTTACTGGGCTCCTCGTGTGGCTGTGAAAGCGTCTCATTTGTGTTTATTTGTAATTAGCCAGCAGAGGGAGGGGTTTGTCACACTGGGTTTGCGGGGTTCGGTCAGGGCCACTTATGTAAGAGCGAAACACATTCTGCACATCAGATGCAGGACACTGCGAGCAGGAAGCTTCCCGTCGGATTCCTTGGCCGAGATGCAACTCCATCCTCGGGTGTGTAATAATTTATGCCTTCACGTCGTTATGGAACTGTTTTCGTGATGTTGAGTCAAGCCATGTAAGAAGTCACAGTTTATGAAATGTTCTCATCAGAGATGCCAGATTTGTGTTTGCTTACTGCGGCGTGTGATGCTTCCAGGAAGTGCACGGGCTGCCGGACGGGTGCAGAGAGTCTCAGGGTGGCACACTGTTGAGGGCACTAGAACGATTCATTTCTGAGGTGTTAATCAATGCATGTGTAATGCCATTGTCTCCACAGTCAACACTAGGGGTGTATTATGCACTGTGAGAACCAATGCAATACTCTTTAGCATTTCATTTTGTACATATATACTGTTACCAAAGGTTTTTGGATATTTAAGTCAAGACACTTTTACTTTCATGCACTGCTCAATTTCAGGATTTTGGGCTATTTGGCCTTGCATAATGTTTTCAAATTAGTGAAAAATGCACTTTTAAGTGTTTGTTTTATTGCACTTGATCTATTTGTGTCTGTATGTCAATGCATATCTTTAAAGGCGCTGAGTTTGAGTCAGAAATCTTGTTTTATTCTTATCTATATTCTGAAGGTTTGTTCATTATATCATTCGCATTCAGCCTTTGTCTAATGCATTATAAAGGTATTATGTTATAATGCATTACATCTCTTCATAAATAAAGCTAAAATGCATTATAATATGTGCAGATTACACCTGAAGTCATATGTTTTAATGCATTGTACTTTCTAAAGCATTATAACTGTGGTTATAATCATTCGTGAGATCATGCAATGCATTAGACGGGGCATAATTCAGAATAGTATATAAAGGCTTTAAGTAAAGTGCTTTAGTATGATGTTGTGTCCAACATGGCTTGTTTTGTTCCTCTCAGTCGTGCTGTGATTGGTCGCTGTCTCCCAGTCCTAAAATAGACGCAACATCTTCAAAATAAAGAAAATGAAAGCCCTCTGCTCAGCACAACTGTTAACCGCCCAGGGCTTTCAGAGGTTTGATATCTGCGTCTCTCGCGGTGGACGTGACGCCGTGCAAACCAGTGAAGTCTGTGTTTGTGAGTCCTGAGCGGTGAATAATCTGCCGTCAGTCAGTGCGAGTCTGTCCTGACAGACAGTGTGTGGGTGAGCTGAGGATTCGTGTGACCGGCTTTTGTGTCACGTGGCTTTGAATCACAGCAGCCGTAACACGCAGGGTTTCTGTAACATGCAAGAGAGTGTTTTTCTGAGTGTGTGATTGTCTCCTTATTGTTGGATATTTGGCATTAAATCTGCACGTCATTGAGTGCATTAGTGCTCGCACTCTTTCTCAGCGCACTTTTTCCATTCATTTCTCCTGTAGAGATTTCAGTCTCGGTTAAAGTGTCATAAGCCATGATCCAGACCAGCCAATCAGCTACGAGGAGAATCACAAACATATGATTTGAAGCAGAAAAGTGTTTTAACTGCGTTAGTGAGGGAAAGAACTACAATCCCATGAATCAACAATGGAGAAACATAAAACTGCTCATTTAAAAATGTTATATGTAAATAGATTAAGTTTATTGCAAAATATGCTTATACACCGACCAGGCATAACATTATGACCTAATATTGTGTTGTTCCCATGGAGGCATGGCCTCCTCTAGACCCCTGAAGGTGTGCTGTGGTATCCGGCACCAAGATGTTAGCAGCAGATCCTTTAAGTCCTGTAAGTTGTGAGGTGGGGCCTCCATGGATCGGACTTGTTTGTTCAGCACATCCCACAGATGCTCAACTGGATTGAGATCTGGGGAATTTGGAGGCCAAGTCAACACCTCAAACTCGTCGTTGTGCTCCTCAAACCATTCCTGAAGCATTTGTGCTTTGTGTCAGGAGCATTATCCTGCTGGAAGAGCCACAGCTCCCCACGTGCATCAATGAGCCTTGGCCGTCCATGACCCTGTGTCCGGTTCTCCACTGTTCCTTCCTTGGAGCACTTTTGATAGATCCTGACCACTGCAGACCGGGAACACCCCACAAGAGCTGCAGTTCTGGAGATGCTCTGACCCAGTCGTCTAGCCATCACAATCTGGCCCTTGTCAAACTCGCTCAAATCCTTACGCTTGCCCATTTTTCCTGCTTCTAACACATCAACTCTGAGGACAAAATGTTCACTTGCTGCCTAATATATCCCGCCCACTAACAGGAGCCGTGATGAGGAGAGATCAGTGTTAGATCATAATGTTATGCCTGATCGGCGTATATTCAAATATTTCAGTATCTTGAGAGCGTAGGGAGATCGACTCGACTACGTCATTCACAGCGCTTCATGGGAGTGGGCGGAGCTAATGAGATCTTTTGGTGTGTTTTGCTTGTTTCTACTCTCTGATTGGTGAACTGAATTCGGAATATGAACAAACTATATCTCAGCGATACTAAAATAACACTAATATGGCAAAAGTGTGTTTTATATATAAATGCAGAAAATAGTTGCACCCCTAAAGTTTCTACATTTTTCAACTTTGCAGCACAGGTGCATCTTGGGAAAAAAGTAAGCATCAATCCCTGCTTTAAAGGTTTATAAGTAAACTCAGAAAACGAATGGAGTTTTTCCTTCCAGAGCCAGAAGATTTTTTTGCGGTTTATTCCTGCTAAGAACCTCCAGGATAGACGGGAAGAGATGGGAAGAGACCGTCTGACCTGCATACAATGTCAACTATTATTTTTCAAAGTGCAAGAGCAAAGAAAATACTGTCTTTCTACTTCACATTTAATTCTTGCTGTTTCTTTGTAATTTCTGAGTGAAAATGTTTCCAACGAAATCCAACAGCATTTTGTTCCCGGTGTATAATCCGACTGGCCACAGTTCTTGTTTTTGCATGCTGTGTAGGTTTGAGTTTTGCTCATTTCACAGATATATCTCAGAAAACGAAGCCAAATATGCCATTCTGCTCATGAGAATCTCCTGGACGTAGTTTGGAGTGTTTTGTAACTAAAGAGAGATGCGATCTTGGCCAGCTGGATCAGCGCCTCCTTTAAATCCTGCAATCCTTCTCTATCAGTGCAGCGGCACATTTATAATTACAGAGAGAAATTACGGCGCTTACGGATTCTGGAGTCTTTAAGTACGACATTTTTCAAACCCTGTTGGAGACGTTAGAAACCGGTTTGTAAATGAAATGTCTGCACATTGGGTTTGTGTATCATTTCCCACCGATCAAACACACAGAGCACAGTTTACAGAAGAGACAGGCGGCCTACACACACTCACACTCACAACACAACACGAACTACACAACGCCATAGTCAATCAGTTCAGAGTCATGAATGTCTTAAATACTTTTTGCATGACACAGGTTAGACACATAACACAGGTCATATAGGTTACTTAAAATTATAATGATAATTGTGTGCTTGGGACATGACTTTTAATGAAGAGACTTTTGTTTTTGTAATCAGATTCTCAACAATTATATAAAAATTTGGATTTAGATTTATCGGCCAATATATCGGTTATCGGCATCCAAATAAAGAATTATCGGTATGGGGCAAAATGTTTATATCGGTGCATTCCTATTTCTAAGATCTAAAATGGATTTTGCATGACACGATTCACTGTTTCAGTGCAGTCATCTACATATTCTGCACCGTTTGCATGCTTTCTGGAAAATGAAATAGCATGACGTGCCTTTTTAGATGCATTTGATCATTTTATTTTAGAGGCTTGTTAGAGTTTTGTGTGTGGCTCTAACTAACAATAACTGCATTCAAATCAAATGTGCATCATTTGAGAGTTATTAAGATCTAAAATAGTTTTTGCATGACACTATTCACTCATCTACATATTCTGCATTATTTGCATGTATGAGATTCCTTTTTGCATTTGGGTTTTTTGTGTAATTGTCAGAGTTTTGTGTTGTTAGCTTGGCTCTAACTGACACTAACTGCACTGAAATCAATTACGCACCAGAGTTATTGAGCATGATTTTGCATGACCCTATTTATTTTTCAGTGCAATCATCAAAATATTCTGCGGCCTTTGCATACTTTCTGGAAAATTAAATGGCACAAACTGCCTTTTTAGATGCATTTGGTCTTTCTTTTAGAGGCTTGTCAGAGTTTTGTTTTGTTAGCTTGGCTCTAACTAACACTAACTGCATTGAAATCAATTATGCATCAAGTTTCCTGCGTGCTTCAGTCCGTCAGTATAATGCACAGGACTGCTGTCTACGTAGAGCGTTTGAAACAAGGTTTTATTTGAGTTAAGGTGCTGGTCATGTAGGCCATAGACGGCGATAAGAGCTTCTCACCTGGTTAATTTGATTGGTCAGGTAAGATGAGATCTGTAATGGCCTAGATGCGAGTCCATTAACCAGAAGCATTTAGCTGGAGCCTTTGACCGGAATAATTCACGTAACCAAATAAAGGCCCAATTATCACCCTCTCACGGCAGATCAGATTTGCTCCCTGCTGGTTATCTGGAAAAACGCCGGGTAATAAAAGAGTTTCTCAGCAGGAGCGAGTCTTTGCATTGGGATTGAACTGGAGGACAGTGAGTTTTGATTTGGCGTTTAGTCACAGCGCAGATGTGCTCTTTTGTCCGCTTGTCGCTCACGTCCTGCGAGGGCATTGGTGATTTGAGTGTCTTTTGTCTTGTGATGTGAATGTTTCAGATGAATAACGCCGTGACTCATCGCTGCATCAAACCAGATGACAGCCAGAGAAATCACGATTGGTTCTTTAATCACACTTTTGAGTTAATCATCCACCAGTTCAACACATTCATTATAGCTTAGTTCATTTTAGTACTTTAGTTTTAATTTCAGCTATGGATTGTTTTTTTTCATAGATGGGTCATTCTGTGTCAAATCAACCAAATTTTGGAAACTTCCCCATTTTGTTCATATTTTCTCTGTAGAAAGACAAACATTAATAGCGATGAAAGGCAGAATATGAAACGTCACAGATGGATACTGACGGAGTAATCTCTGTTTTGTAGAGGAGGCTCAATGACAGTTTCCACCTGAGATCTGGAGCCAAATGACAGGGGTGTAAACATGACTTTAGAAAGATGGCAGCATCATTATTTTATTCTCACACAGAGATCGGCAGATCTATTAGTGAAATCTGTTGACTTTATCAATCTGTGCTGCATTATATGCCAACGGTGAGCGCTCAAACATGGGGAATAAGCACTTCTTGTGTTTCTTTGCCTCAAGTTTGCATGCCTGTAACTCCAGAAGTATTAAAGATATCTGAATATCCTTTCAGATTCTGGTTCTTAATGAACATTTCTTTTGGTTTCTCCATTTTAAAGACCCTCGACGGTTCAGTCCCAGAGATGTGCAGGTCTCAATGCGGCTCCATGAGTAAAATTGTCAATTTCAGTGTTATTTCACCGTTGGCATATAATGCAGCACAGATTGATAAAGTCAAGATTTCACTAATAGATCTGCCGATCTCTGTGTGAGAATAAAATAATGATGCTGCCATCTTTCTAAAGTCATGTTTACACCCCTGTCATTTGGCTCCAGATCTCAGGTGGAAACTGTCATTGAGCCTCCTCTACAAAACAGAGATTACTCCGTCAATATCCATCTGTGACGTTTCATATTCTGCCTTTCATCGCTATTAATGTTTGTCTTTCTACAGAGAAAATATGAACAAAATCAAAAATTTGAAGGGGAACCTCTGGTTGAGTTGACACATTTTTATTTGGTTTTACTAACAAAATTATCTGTTGCCACCTATTGATGAACCATTGCAGGAGATTCAGGCTGTTTATCACCTTCCCACCTGAAAGTAAGTTTATGCAAGTAAAATGAATATGATTTGTTAGAAAACATATATAATATAATGTCTTGTTAGTTTTCATAAATTGTGCAGGCGTGAGTTTTCAGTTCAAATAAATTCGAGACAGTGGAGTTCTTGTACATTTCATATAATGATATATTCACATACAATTTCTCATAAATATTGATAAAAGTATATATTTTCTTGCATCACACAGATTTTTGCTGCAACATTTTAAATTTCAAAGAATTTCTCAATTTTTGTAATTAATAAAAAGGTGGTAAATGAAGTAATAGCATGGTAAAAACACTCAAAACCAAAAAAAGGTGCATTCGCTCATTAATGAGAAGTTACTGATCAGATCATATGGTTTTAGTTGAGATATATTCAGTTATGATTGTTTTATAAGGTCACATTCAGGGACTTTTTCCAGGTTTTTAATACATTATGAGTGACACTCTTTACATTTTCAGTGCAGACGTCAAAATATTCTGCGCCTTTTGCATATTTCATATTTTCTGGAAAATAAGTGACACCTGATTATAAATCGAACTGGGTCAAAATTGCATTTTTGAGAGAAAATAAGGCACATTTGATTATTCCATTCAGGTATAATGTAAAATGCATGAAAGACAACATTAGAAACAGTTTTAGTTCCCCTCACTCCACAACAAATCCTGAAAAATAGTAAACAAACTAATTATAGTGGCAGTTATTATAAATTACATTTATTATCAACACCCTTTCTGCATGTGTGATGTTTGATGGTAATTGTGTGATATTGTTACAGGACGTTTAAGATGATAAAAAGATAAGCAATGCTGATTTAGCGTTTGCTATGGGAGATGTCAATTGCTCCTATTTTTTCATTGCATTTAATTTTCACAGTTTTAAGTCAATATTTTCCATCATAGTTTAGTTTAAAATAAATCCCCATCTATCCAGCGACCTGTTGATGAGTGTGACCGTATGAAACCGCACACATTCGGCTGGTCATCAGTGTCCACGGCTCTCAAGGCTTTGGGACGCCGGCCATCTATAGCAGCTGGTCATGGCTGAAGTCAAGGCCACGCATTTCCTGCATCCCATATGTTTTTCCCAGGGCTTGCCGTCGTGTCAGGGTGATGGCACAAACCCCATTCATATTTTTATCTGGAGCTCTCGCCTCACTGCGATCATCCAGCATTAACCTGGATCATTTGGTCGTCACTGCATGAATGCATTTATTATTCATGCGTTTGATCAGAGAGATCTGCAGTGCATTTATGGTGTGCATTTGATCAGGGCTGGATTGTGATATCTATTAGTTATTGTATTGTCTTGCTTTGATGAAGCGTGGCAACGGATGAGCATCATAGGTGTGTGTGTTGGCTATGTTACAGTGAGTGAAGTCATGAGAAACCACTTGCATCCCAAATGTTTTAAACAAAGACCTGTTGGTGAACTAGCGGCGCTTTACAGATCTGTCTCTAAACCTGTGTGTAAGTGCGTTCGGCAGCGTCTCACGCACGACCTCTCGCGCTCTCGCCGTGGCTTGAAAGATTAATTGTAGCCCTTCATGGCGCTCAGGAACA
The DNA here is from genome assembly GCA_018749465.1 of Paracanthobrama guichenoti. Classification (NCBI taxonomy): domain Eukaryota; kingdom Metazoa; phylum Chordata; class Actinopteri; order Cypriniformes; family Gobionidae; genus Paracanthobrama; species Paracanthobrama guichenoti. The sequence goes on along the minus strand of CM031951.1, from coordinate 6,010,622 downwards.
TGTGTCGGGAATGATGGCGCTTCCTCGCCGCCTCCTTCAGCCCACGCCTTTAATTAGCCGACGCCACGTGCTTCAGAGACCAGCAAATGCAAGATGATATAAAGAGTGAGCAATAGCTGAGCAACTGCCGCAGATTACATTAGTGAAACGCGAGAAGATGTGATGTAAAGGCCATTTGCTGGTTACCTGAGCATGAAGCAGAAACATAATGCTATTAAATTCACTATAAAATCTTACGTCGAGTGATAAAATACAGATAATGGCTGCACATCAAGACCAAAGGCTGTGTTTTATTCAGAGGCAGACTGTAACAGGAAGCTTTTTTACCACTAATTCAAGAAAATGAAGAGCAAGCAGTGCACATTAGATGTGTAAATGATGCTTTGTGTTTCACTTGCAGCTGCAGAAGAGGTTTGACTGCTATTCTTCATAAATGATGAATTAACTATGATTTGTTTCTGGTTTATTTCTTCCATTCACACTCACTCAGGATGACATGCACTCGTCTTACAATCATTCCAACATGAATCAAACGACTGAAGTCCAACAGACACCGTTGAGTAACAGGACTGGCGATATGTTGAATATTCACTGGGTTGTGGTGTCATAATAAAAACTGTCACTGAAGTCACTATTGCAATCACTAACGGACCCTTTCTCAATACCAAACATGGCATATTAATATAAAATAATATTTATTGAACAATATTTAAATGAACAACAATAGCCATTATAAAAGACAATAGGAAATAAAACACAACAAACAATTCAGTCAAACATACAAAAGCAGCGCTCTAGTACAGGATTAAGTTAAATATAGCCTAAATATAAAGTTATGAGACTTAATTTTCCCCTAAAGCAAAATCAATATGCTCTAGAACATGTTATAGATCAATAAGACCAAAGATTGCCCATTTAATAATACCTCATATGAATTATCTCATCTGTAACCACTATCAGTAAGAACCAGCGGCAAATCCCAGAGGACTGTCCGAGATTAAGCTGTTCTCTGCGGGTACATGAGTGCTCAACGCTGGAGCTCACATCTGCAAAAGTCCCGTTCTCCTGGCAACTGCCAAACCCAGACTCGTCCATGGGATTGTCAGACAGAGAAGCGTGATTGGTCACTCCAGAGAACACGTCTCCACTGCTCTAGAGTCCAGTGGCGGCGTGCTTTACTCCACTGCATCCCACGCTTTGCATTGCACTTGGTGATGTAAGGCTTGGATGAGCTGCTCGGCCATGGAAACCCATTCCATGAAGCTCTCTACGCACTGTTCTTGAGCTCATCTGAAGGCCACAGAAGTTTGGAGGTCTGGAGCTATTGACTCTGCAGAAAGTTGGTGACTTCTGTGCACTGTGACCCTCAGCATGCGCTGACCCCGCTCTGTTATTTTACGTGGCCTATCACTTCGTGGCTGAGTTGCTGTTGTTCCCAATCGCTTCCACTTTGTTATAATCCCACTAACAGTTGAGCGTGGAATATTTAGTAGTGAGGAAATTTCAGGAATGGACTTATTGCGCAGGTGGCAACCTATCACGGTCCCACGCTTGAGTTCACTGAGCTCCTGAGAGCGAGCCATTCTTTCACAAATGTGTGTAGAAGCGTCTGCATGCCTAGTGCTTGATTTATACACCTGTGGCCATGAAGGGATTGAACACCTGAACTCAGTGATGGGAGGGGCGGCCCAATACTATGGCAATATAGTGTGTGTATTTAATGAAATCGCAGTCTTCGTGTTATGACTGTTGCATTAAGACATCTCATGCAGCGTGAATGTTCAGAGAGGTTTTAACAGTGTCTTTAAATAAAATCCAGTTATTCTGTACTACTGTAATAACTACTATTACAGTGTGTAACATTTGCAGCAATTTCTTCACTTGTAGCACTTCCTCTCATGAACCCTTTGTACTATAAAGTCATTGTTCACCTCCCCTTAAATTACGGTTCGCAGGAACCATGAGAGCTGTGACAGCCGTGGCATTGATGTTCCCGTCGAAGACAGTCATTTCTACAGGATTTTAATTATGTTGTGGCTGAATCATGACTATCAAACCTGCCGTCTCAGATGTTGCTGTTATGAAAGAGGTCGATCAGAGTTGTGTCATCTGGACACCTGAGGGGAAAACTGCATCCGCGAGCTTTCCTATATTCATTCCCATCTGTCTTTAGTGTGTGATGTCCCAGCTCTTCTCTCTATCTGTCAGTGTTCCTGAACTCCTGAAACGCCTCCGTCTTGAGTTTTCTTCCAGGAACCAACACGTCACAATATTCCTCATTATAATAATTCATACGCAGAATAAAGAAGCGGGTATGGGAGTAACTTCCTGCCAAATGCACCACATGTGTTTTTAGATTTTGATCTGTGACTGTAAATGAAATAAATGATGCAAATATTATTATTGTAAGCGTGAATCAAATTAAAAGCGCATTTAAAAAAATAACGAGCATGAATCAAAGCTTTAAACACATTAAAATGATATTGCACAAATCTTAAACTTATGTGAAGTTGTTTTCCTGGGTTTTATTACTCTTTGTGCTCATATTTCACTCTTTTGTACGCTTGTGCTCGTTCTGCTCTTGCAGTTTGAGTTTCATGTAAATTAGGACGGGCTGAAGCGTCACCATTGGTCCACTAGTTCTAGATTGACAGCTCCTCCTCCAGCCAATCAATGGAAGAGGGGAGTGACATCAGAGGAGGAGCTGTCAGTCTACAACTACTGGACCAATGGTGACGCTTTTAATTTTGATTCATTCTTATAATAATAATAATAATAATAATAATAATAATATTTGCTTTTTTTTATTTTGTGCAATATATTTTTACATAAATATTGAAATCACGCGCATTATGTTTTTATCCATGACTGCATTTGGTGGGAATCTAATCCCGTAGGCGGGGCCTGGTTGAATTAGTAGTGTGTTGAGACTGGTGGTTAGGTAAGGGGTAAGGGGCGGGGCATTTCCAAAACACCAATCACAACACACTGCTCCAGCCGCCCAATCAGAGCACAGTGTGCTTTTCAGGAGGATGGGCTTCAGGAACTAAACAGAGTTACTGACAGACTGGGAAGAGAGGAGCATTCAAGCAGGAAAACCTGCTCTAGTAGAGCCAGAAATGTTGAAACTTCAAAAGTTTTTTCATGTCGTCATGTAACTAATGTTCTGATCTCTGTCCCTCTCGTTCTCAGTCATCTCTCCCAGTCCAGCTCTCTGGAGGAAGTGCGTGTTGATGTGGATAAGTTTGTCCCTCCTGCACCGCGAAAGGTGGAAATGAGACGCGACCCAGTGCTCGGCTTCGGCTTCGTGGCGGGCAGTGAGAAACCAGTGGTCGTGCGCTCCGTTACTCCAGGTATCCCAGAAAACCTGACAGACAGCTTCAGTGTGACTACACATTTCTGTCTTAGAAGTTATATATAAATATATAAATCTGAAATTGATTTATTGACCTTTTTGGGAACGCTAAAGTCTCTTCTGCTCACTAAAGCTGCATTAATCTGATCATAACTCCAGTAAAGCAGTGAAATATTCCTCCAGTGTAAATCAGCTGTTCTCTATGTGAATATATAGTTGAGTGAGTGTGTGTGAGAGCGTGTGTGTGAGGGAGAGTGTGAGTGAGTGAGTGAGTGAGTGAGTGAGTGAGTGTGTGAGTGAGTGAGTGAGTGTGTGTGTGTGAGTGTGAGTGTGAGTGAGTGTGTGTGTGTGAGTGTGTGAGTGAGTGTGTGTGAGTGAGTGTGTGTGAGTGAGTGTGTGTAAGTGAGTGTGTGTGAGTGAGTGAGTGTGTGTGAGAGCGTGTGTGTGAGGGAGAGTGTGAGTGAGAGCGTGTGAGTGAGTGTGTGTGAGTGAGTGAGTGTGAGAGCGTGTGTGTGTGAGAGCGCGTGTGTGTGTGTGAGAGCGTGTGTGTGTGAGAGCGTGTGTGTGAGGGAGAGTGTGAGTGAGAGCGTGTGAGTGAGTGAGTGTGTGTGAGTGTGTGAGTGTGAGAGCGTGAGTGTGTGTGTGAGAGCGTGTGTGTGTGTGAGAGCGTGAGTGTGTGAGTGAGAGTGAGTGTGTGAGTGTGAGTGAGCGTGAGAGAGTGAGTGAGTGAGAGTGTGTGAGAGTGGAGTGAGAGTGTGAGTGAGGAGTGAGAGTGAGTGGTGTGAGTGAGAGCGTGAGCGTGAGTGCGTGTGAGTGAGTGAGAGCGTGAGTGAGTGAGAGCGTGAGGTGTGTGAGTGAGCGTGTGTGAGTGAGCGTGTGAGTGAGAGAGTGTGTGTGTGAGTGAGAGCGTGAGTGAGTGAGTGAGAGCGTGAGTGTGTGAGTGAGAGTGTGAGTGAGTGAGAGCGTGCGAGTGAGAGCGTGTGAGTGAGAGCGTGAGTGTGAGTGTGAGTGAGTGAGAGCGTGTGTGAGTGAGAGCGTGTGTGTGAGTGAGAGCGTGTGAGTGAGTGAGCGCAGTGTGAGTGAGAGCGTGTGTGAGTGAGAGCGTGAGTGAGTGAGAGCGTGTGAGTGAGTGAGGAGTGAGAGTGAGTGAGCGTGTGAGTGAGAGAGCGTGTGAGTGAGTGAGAGCGTGTGAGTGAGTGAGCGTGAGAGCGTGAGAGCGTGTGAGTGAGTGAGAGCGTGTGAGTGAGTGTGAGAGCGTGTGAGTGAGTGAGAGTGTGAGTGAGCGTGAGTGTGAGAGCGTGAGTGAGTGTGAGTGAGAGCGTGAGTGTGAGTGAGAGTGTGAGTGTGAGTGAGCGCGTGTGAGTGTGAGAGCGTGAGAGAGTGAGCGTGCGTGAGTGAGTGAGAGCGAGAGTGAGTGAGAGCGTGTGAGTGAGAGCGTGTGAGTGAGAGCGTGAGTGTGAGTGAGCGTGAGAGTGTGAGTGAGGAGTGAGTGTGAGTGAGTGTGAGTGTGTGGTGAGAGTGAGTGTTAGTGAGTGTGAGTGAGAGCGTGAGTGTGAGAGTGAGTGAGAGCGTGTGTGAGTGTGAGTGTGTGTGTGAGTGAGAGTGTGAGTGAGTGAGTGAGTGTGTGTGTGTGTGTGAGCGTGTGTGAGTGAGTGAGTGTGTGTGTGTGTGTGAGTGTGTGAGTGAGTGAGCGTGTGTGAGTGAGAGAGCGTGTGAGTGAGTGAGCGTGTGTGTGAGTGAGCGTGTGTGAGTGAGGCGTGTGAGAGAGCGTGAGTGAGTGAGTGTGAGTGAGTGAGTGAGTGTGAGTGAGAGCGTGTGAGTGAGTATGTGTGAGAGCGTGTGTGTGAGTGAGAGTGTGAGTGAGTGTGTGTGTGAGAGCGTGTGTGAGGGAGAGTGTGAGTGAGTGTGTGTGAGTGAGAGAGTGAGTGAGTGTGTGAGATGTGTGAGATGCGTGTGTGAGGGAGTGTGTGAGTGTATAAGATGTTTTCCTCCATGAGGAAAACATCTTATAAATCATACTAAGTGATGTTTATTGAAAATGTAAAAATGCAGAAAGCTTTGTGTGATTGGTAGTTTTAGGGGAGAGAATATACAGTTTGTACAGTATAAAAAAATCATAAACGTGTGTGTGTGTGTGTGTGCAGGAGGTCCTTCAGAAGGGAAGCTGATCCCAGGAGATGAGATCGTGATGATAAATGATGAAGCCGTCAGCTCGGCTCCGCGGGAACGGGTCATTGACCTGGTCAGGTGTGTGTGTGTCTCCTCATCCAGTGACGTTGTGTGTGTGTCTCCTCATCCAGTGACTGTGTGTGTGTGTGTGTGTGTGTGTGTGTGTGTGTGTGTGTATGTCTCCTCATCCACTGACTCCACTTCAGTCATCACATGTTCACACACCGTCTACAGTAACAGTGTGTACAGGGTTTTCTATGCTCAGTATGATCAGGGTTTCCCAAACGGAGGTTCTGACTGTGATTGTGAGGTGTCTGTAGATGATGTGATGAGTGAGTGTGTGTGTGTGTGTGATCTACAGCATCAGTTCTGTTTGATTTCAGAATCCTTACTTCCTCCTTGTGTGTTTTCTTGATGTGTTTGCAGGAGTTGTAAGGAGTCGATCATCCTGACTGTGGTGCAGCCGTATCCCGTAAGTCCGTCTCTGTATGACTCACACACACGGACGTATGGAGGAATGGATGGACGTATGGACGATGGATGGATGGATGGATGGATGGATGGACGTATGGACTGATGGATGGATGGATGGACGTATGGACTGATGGATGGATGGATGGACGTATGGACTGATGGATGGATGGATGGATGGACGTATGGACTGATGGATGGATGGATGGACGTATGGACTGATGGATGGATGGATGGATGGACGTATGGACTGATGGATGGATGGATGGACGTATGGACTGATGGATGGATGGATGGATGGATGGATGGATGGATGGATGGATGGATGGATGGATGGATGGATGGATGGATGGACGTATGGACTGATGGATGGATGGATGGACGTATGGACTGATGGATGGATGGATGGACGTATGGACTGATGGATGGAGGGATGGATGGATGGATGGATGGACGTATGGACTGATGGATGGATGGATGGATGGATGGACGTATGGACTGATGGATGGACGTATGGACTGATGGAGGGATGGATGGATGGACGGACGTATGAACTGATGGATGGATGGACGTATGGACTGATGGAGGGATGGATGGACTGATGGATGGATGGATGGATGGACTGATGGATGGATGGACTGATGGATGGATGGACTGAGGGATGGATGGATGGATGGACTGAGGGATGGATGGATGGAGGGATGGATGGATGGATGGACTGAGGGATGGATGGACTGAGGGATGGATGGACTGAGGGATGGATGGATGGATGGATGGATGGACTGAGGGATGGATGGACTGAGGGATGGATGGATGGATGGACTGAGGGATGGATGGATGGATGGACTGAGGGATGGATGGATGGACTGAGGGATGGATGGATGGATGGATGGACTGAGGGATGGATGGATGGATGGATGGATGGACTGAGGGATGGATGGACTGAGGGATGGATAGATGGATGGATGGATGGACTGAGGGATGGATGGACTGAGGGATGGATAGATGGATGGATGGACTGAGGGATGGATGGATGGATGGACTGAGGGATGGAGGGATGGATGGATGGATGGACTGAGGGATGGATGGATGGATGGATGGATGGATGGATGGATGGACTGAGGGATGGATGGACTGAGGGATGGATGGACTGAGGGATGGATGGACTGAGGGATGGATAGATGGATGGATGGATGGACTGAGGGATGGATGGACTGAGGGATGGATGGACTGAGGGATGGATAGATGGATGGATGGATGGACTGAGGGATGGATGGATGGATGGACTGAGGGATGGATGGATGGATGGACTGAGGGATGGATGGACTGAGGGATGGATGGATGGATGGACTGAGGGATGGAGGGATGGATGGATGGATGGACTGAGGGATGGATGGACTGAGGGATGGATGGATGGATGGATGGATGGATGGATGGACTGAGGGATGGATGGATGGATGGACTGAGGGATGGATGGACTGAGGGATGGATGGATGGACTGAGGGATGGATGGATGGATGGACTGAGGGATGGATGGACTGAGGGATGGATGGAAGGACTGAGGGATGGATGGATGGACTGAGGATGATGGATGGATGGATGATGGATGGATGGATGGACTGAGATGGATGGACGGATGGATGGATGGACTGAGGGATGGATGGACTGAGGATGGATGGACTGAGGGATGGATAGATGGATGGATGGATGGATGGACTGAGGGATGGATGGACTGAGGGATGGATAGATGGATGGATGGATGGATGAGATGGATGGATGGATGACTGAGATGGATGGATGGATGGACTGAGGGATGGATGGACTGAGGGATGGATGGATGGATGGATGGATGGACTGAGGGATGGATGGATGGATGGATGGATGGATGGACTGAGGGATGGATGGATGGATGGACTGAGGATGGATGGACTGAGGGATGGATGGATGGAGGGATGGATGGATGGGTTTTAATTTTAGTTAACAATAAAATGCTGCATTTCAGCTAAACCTATTTCTTTCAAAAAGTTTAAAAAATAAATAAAATGTTTTTCTTTTATATAATTCATTTCAGTTAGTTTATTTGAGTAAAGTAAGTTTTTATCTTAATTTTTTAGTTAACAATAATAATCCTTCTGCAGATTCCATACAGTTTAGCTTATTTCTTTCAACATTTTTAAATAATAAATTCATACATTTGATTTCATGATAATAACTGCAGATTCCATCTAGAGCTCTTATGATCTTCTGTCTCAAACGATAACGTCTTTGATACTTCAGTAATTCTGCTGTTTTTCCTTCAGTCGCCCAAATCTGCCTTCATCAGTGCGGCTAAAAAGGCCAAACTGAAATCCAATCCGGTCAAAGTGCGCTTTGCTGAAGAAGTCATTATTAACGGACAAGTCCCGGTAAGTGAAAAATGACACGTTTGGCTCGGATGATGTGGCATTTGTGATATTCAGTGAGAGAAACGATGATTTTATTCATCTGAGATTGATTGGATTGCGAGTCAGGTGATTACAGTAAGAGGATTGGGGAAAGATTAAAGATTACGACCACACACACGTTACATAAATCAGTGTGTTCCTTATTAACAGGACATTACAGTACATCTTAATTAGTGGCACAGCAAGAGGTCCGTTATTAAAGTGATGCAGACGCATGTTTTTCTACTGATGTCGTCACTTTATTAAAAACATATTTCCATCTGCAGGAGTCGGTGAAGGATAATTCTCTGCTCTTCATGCCAAACGTGCTGAAGGTGTATCTGGAAAACGGACAGACCAAATCCTTCAAGTTTGACTGTAACACCTCCATTAAGGTATTCCAACACAGCAAAGTGTGTTATTTGTGTATTAGACGTCTGTATAATGATACAATTCTGGCAAATATACATATATATGACCCTGGAGCTCAACCGCAGCGCTGCGTGTCACGGGTATATCTGTGCTCCCGGAGCTCAACCGCAGCGCTGCGTGTCACGGGTATATCTGTGCTCCCAGAGCTCAACCGCAGCGCTGCGTGTCACGGGTATATCTGTGCTCCCGGAGCTCAACCGCAGCGCTGCGTGTCACGGGTATATCTGTGCTCCCGGAGCTCAACCGCAGCGCTGCGTGTCACGGGTATATCTGTGGCCATAGCCAACAACACACTGTGTGGGTCAACATTATACATTTGATGCCAAACATCATTAGGATATTAAGATCATGTTCATGAAGATATTTAGTAAATGTCCTACCGTAAATATGTCATAAATGTATTATTAGTAGTGATATGCATTGCTAAGGACTTCATTTGGACAACTTTAAAGGAGATTTTCTCCATATTTAGATGTTTTTGCACCCTCAGATTCCAGATTTTCAGATATTGTCCTAACAAACCACACATCAGTGATTATTATTCAGCTTCAGATTCTGGATTTATGATCAGATAAATGAGCAGGAGAGACTCGTTCAGAAACGTTAAAGTGTCGCACCAACCCCAGACGTTTGACCGGTCGTGTGTGTGTGTGTGTCGTCGTGTCTCCGCTGATGGTGAATGACAGACATGTTCTTCTGTTTGAAAGGATGTTATCCTGACCCTGCAAGAGAAGCTGTCCATTAAGAGCATCGAGCACTTCTCTCTGATGCTGGAGCACAAGATGGAGGGATCTGCAACAAAGCTGATGCTTCTGCACGAGCAGGAGATGCTGACACAGGTCAGTGCCGGAGTATACGGTCACACAGAAATCATGAGAGAGAGAGAGATGAGTTACATATGAGGAGTTTTATACACATACACATAAAAAACAATATTGTTTTGTATTGTTTGGATGGATGGATGGATGGATGGATGGATAGGGTGATAGATGGATGAACGGATGGATAGGCTGATGGATGGATGGATGGATGACAGACGGATGGATAGGGTGATAGATGGATGAACGGATGGATAGGCTGATGGACGGATGGATGGATGATGGACGGATGGATAGGGTGATAGATGGATGAACGGATGGATAGGCTGATGGACGGATGGATGGATGATGGACGGATGGATAGGGTGATAGATGGATGAACGGATGGATAGGCTGATGGACGGATGGATGGATGATGGACGGATGGATAGGGTGATAGATGGATGAACGGATGGATAGGCTGATGGACGGATGGATGGATGACGGACGGATGGATAGGGTGATAGATGGATGAACGGATGGATAGGCTGATGGACGGATGGATGGATGACAGACGGATGGATAGGGTGATAGATGGATGAACGGATGGATAGGCTGATGGACGGATGGATGGATGACGGACGGATGGATAGGGTGATAGATGGATGAACAGATGGATAGGCTGATGGACAGATGGATGGAAGGATAGATGGGTGAATGGATGGATAGGCTGATGGACAGACAGACGGATGGATGGGCTGATAGATGGACGTATGGATGGATAGATAGATAGACTAGATAGACGGATGGATGGACGTATGGATGGATAGATAGACAGAGGGATAGATAGACAGATAGATGGGCGTATGGATGGATAGATAGACGGATGGATAGATAGATGGATGGATGGATAGATAGATAGACGGATAGATGGGTGTATGGGTGCATAGAAAGATAGACTGATGGATGGACATATGGATGGATAGATAGATGGACGGATGGATGGACGTATGGATGGATAGATAGATAGATAGACGGATGGATGGATGGATGGATGGATGGATAGATAGACGGATGGATGGATGGATGGATGGATGGATAGATAGACGGATGGATGGATGGATAGATAGACGGATGGATGGATGGATAGATAGACAAATGGATGGATGGACGTATGGATGGATAGATAGATAGACGTATGGATGGATGGATAGATAGATAGACGGAATGGATGGATGGATAGATAGATAGACGGAATGGATGGATAGATAGGTAGACGGATGGATGGATGGATGGATGGATGGATGGATAGACGGATGGATCTACATATGGATGGATAGATAGGTAGACGGATGGATGGATAGATAGGTAGACGGATGGATGGATGGATAGATAGGTAGACGGATGGATGGATGGATGTATAGATAGACGGATGGATGGACGTATGGATGGATAGATATAGGCGGATGGATGGATAGATATATAGATAGATAGATGTATGGATGGATGGATAGATATAAGCGGATAGATAGATGGATAGATAGATAGATAGACGTATGGATGGATAGATAGATGGATGGATGGACGTATGGATGGATGGATGGATGT
>CM031951.1:5951867-5991867 GCA_018749465.1 Paracanthobrama guichenoti | reverse complement strand
GTCCTTCATATTTGGTGATCCTCCGCTGGAATGCGTGAACCCTCAGAACTTGGGATACCAAAGACTGATGGAGGACATCCCGGAAGTGCTGGAGGAACACCGCTACATGTATGCGCAGCAGAAAGACTACAAGCCTCTGGAGGCATCGATGGAGGTCGACGGATTCCAGTATGGTTCCCACATGGTCTACGGTGACGCCAAGATCTTTGGTACAACGGAAGGCATCGAGGAGCCTTTGCTGCACGATATCTGCTACGCCGAGACTACGGATGACGCTGAAGATGACGACGACATTAGTTGCGAGGAGGACATGATGATGATGATGATGGGGGAGATGAAGGACAAAGCACACTCTCTCCTGTCACTCTCGGAATCGAGCGACGACATTATTGACCTTACCTCACTTCCGCCTCCTCCAGAAGGCGGCGACGAGGAGGACAACGACGACCTGTTGGAGTCGCTGAACTTGGCAATAGCCGCTCCGCCACCCGGGTTCAGGGATAGCTCAGATGAAGATGACCACCAAGACCGTAAAAGCATGGCTTTGCTAAAAAATGACGTCCCTGTGTCGCTGATCGATTCGGTGCCGACACAGGTGGCTGGTGGGAGCGAGGAAGTGTTCAACGATGCTGTCGTCTCCACACTACAAGCTCTGGAGGCCTTGGCGGCCTCTGAGGAACAGTCTCACCCACAATCGGACAATAGTTCAGGTTCTTACACTATAGTAACGTTTATTCATTGACGTTGTAGGACCTTCCAGCCATTCTTTTATGTTGGTTTTCGTTTCTCCGTATTCCATTGTCTTCAATGCAAGCCCCATGTATTGTGTGTGTGCATTTGTTTTGTTAGCAATGTAAATGTGATCTCATTATGATTTGTGGTTCATTTTTGTTCATGTATTTCATTATTTATGCTGCATTTCATAGCCTTCAACGTTTTGTACAAATAAACTATTTTAAAGTATACAGTACGTGTGGTGATGCTTATAGTGTGATGGCTAAAATGTTTGTCTCTTTGTGACACACAGGTGTAGAAATATCTCGGTCCTTTAGCCCCGAGTCCTCTTCTGATTCTGGGAATGAGACAAATTCGTCTGAAATGACGGAGAGCTCAGAGCTGGCCGCAGCTCAGAAACTCTCCGAAAACTCTCTGAAAATGTTTGTAGCCACTGCAGAAGGCTACCAAACTCTAGCCGAAGAGGAGACCGAGTTTCGCTTGGCGCCGTGTAGCGTCCGAGCGTCTCTAGATGATCCCCAGTCCTCTGCGGTCGGCACTCTTCACTCGGATCACTTCGAGATGGAACCGGAAACGATGGAAACTAAGTCATTGACGGACTACTTCAACAAAATGCACAGGGATGTGATGATGGGCATGCCGACGATCGAGGAGCAGGATGGTGGGGTGAGCGCAGGCGCAGAGGCCCGTCAGATGAATATCGCAGAATCTGAGGATCTTGTCGGGATGTACAACAACTTCAATGGACGAGATTCCCAGCGTTCGGGTCCCTTTGACTTGGAGAGGATGTCTTATGCATTTCACGAAAGCAATCAACGATTGCATATGATTCTGAATAATAAATCTGAAGAGCACATTTACTCCGAGGTGGCTGGCGATAGCGGTCCATTGCACGCAGACAGGGTAACGCACAAAGCCACTTTAGAGGACGCGACAGACTTGAACGCAAGTTCCCCCGCCAAAGAACAATACCTGATCGAGCGAGCCCGGAGCGAACATCAACAGAGCAAGGCGGCTTCCTCCGATCAAGAAGTGACGCGGTTGTACGAGTACCACTTGTCCAAAAGGATGTCGTCTTTACAGAGCGAGGGTGTTCATTCACTGCAGAGTTCCCAGTGTTCGTCCATCGATGCCGGCTGCAGTACGGGAAGCAGTAGCTGCGTGACGCCGATGGACTCTCCTCTGTGCACGGTAGATAGTGTCCACATGCATGGCGAGTCCTCTCTGAAAGGTCTTGCCGGTCCAAATCAGAACGTAGATGGAACGTTTTTGCGGAAACACCACGGACAAGCTGGCACCGAATCAGGCCGAGAGGGATGCCAAAGGTTGCCCAAGATCAGAGAAACTACAGGTACTGCAGGCTTGCGTTTACATTTACATTCATGAATTTGGCAGAAGCGAGTTACACTGCGTCCAAGGTACACATTTGATCAGTTCTTGCTTTGCCTGGGAATCAAAGCCATGACTCTGGTGTTGCTATAGCACTGTGCTTGTTTGTGGTTAATTTAAATGCGACATTTACTTAACCTGATGACAAAATGATCTTTCTGTCCAACTTTTGTTACGTAGAAACTGCAGACTTGCATTGTTGGTGAATGCATTAGAGGGCTTGCAATGCAACTTTAACATTTGGTTGAAAGGTGAACACAGGTTTAGGGTTTTTGTAGCCCTCATCTTGAAACTGAAGTTAACCTGATTTGATTCACTGTATGTCCTTTAAACTCTAGCTTCTCAAGCTTTAAGCTACATTGCCTATAAAAAGTATTCTCTTTGGCCATTTCTTTTTGTACACCATGGAATCACAGGGATTTATTTGATCAACTGAATAATATTCATTAATGTCAACATATAGTTATTAAACATTCATTTGCATAAGTATTCACCCCCCAGTTATGACTGTATTTATTCGATATACCTTTGGCAGGAGCTACAGCTTTAATCTGTGTGATGCTGTAGTTCATTCAAGATGATGGTCTGGATTCTTGCACACAAGGATGTCAGTTGTTTTGAAGTCATTCCTGTGTACCTTTGGCTTTATGCTTGGGGTCATTGTTTTGTTGGAAAACACATTTTCTCTAGGTTCCAGGTGTCTTGCTGACTCCACTGGGTATTGCTTCATGATTTCTCTGTATTTTGCTCCATTCATTTGATCCTCTACTCTAATAAGCCTTTCAGAGAATATCCTCACAGCATGATTCACAGTAGAGATGGTGTATTTCTGATGACATCCAGTATTTGGCTTATGCTAAGCATGTTTTCAGTCTGATAGTTTAGTCTTCTGGCTAGGGGTGTGCAATCTGACATTATCAATTGGTACTTTACAAAAACACATCTAGCGATGTAGACTAGTGTGCTTGCGCATATAGAGTGCATACTTTCACTGTGTGATTTACTCTATTAAAATGCATTTAAAATACCCTCAATATTCAAGATAAAGGGCAAAAATACCTCTGTCTTTTATATTTATATATTTTAATAAAGTTAATCAGTATCAGACGAAGAGTGCCGTTTATGCGCCAAATATCAGCATGATTACAAATGAGATTTTGATTTTATACAACAGTTCAATAAACAAAAACTTGATATTAAGTCACTTACATTTTAGACACAATATTGCCTGCTTTTGCTCGCCAACAAAAATTATTCCAATCAAAGCCACAGGACTGTTTCATTACTGAATGAACAAATTGGTTGAATGAATGATTCAATGACTCACTCATTAAGACAGTCAAATGCTTAGTTCCTGAATGAATCAGCCGTTTGAACGAATCAGTTGAATCTCAATGACTCACTCATGAACAGTGACTTGCTGTCACCTATTGGTGGTTATAATTTCACATTTTCACTTTTTAAATCATTTAAATATATCAATATATTATTATTTTATTTATTTTTTTTGGTTTAAAACATTAGCACATTTCTGCACAAGTAACTGCAGGTTAAACTCATTTGTGTCCGTCTGAGCTGCATTAAACAGTATAAATGATCTAAATCCACTTCAGATGAGTTTCTGTGTTTCCTCTGCAGTGAAAAGATGAATTTAGTTGATACTGATTTAATTTGACTGGTAACAGCCCTATTGTGTCTTATTATTCTAATTGAATTTGATTAAACGTAAAGATTTGACACCGAAGATGATGCATACATTTAAATAGGTTAGAAAAAATGGCTTTATAGGGGTAAAAATGCCCATAAAAGGTAAAAATCAATTTACACTTATTGGAAAAGATGCGAACTGACCACCACACAGAATATGAAGAATATCAAAAACTTCAGGAGTCAGCTGACCATAGCAGTGCTAAACCTGTCAAGGTACAACACAATAAATACACTCAGATTGTCATTGCTGTCTTGGTGTCCTCCTCGCACGATGACGCACCGCTTTGAGGACGTCCTGCTCTCGGTGCATTTACTGCTGTGTCATATTTTTCCATTTCTTAATTATTGATTTAACTGCTACTCCAAGGGAAGCTCAATGACATGGAAATCCTCCCCTGCCTGGAGCTTTGCAATTACTTTTTTGTGGCCTTGCTTGACGTTTTTTTTCTTTTCTTCATGGTCTTCCACAGTGCTGACTCACTTATGCTACAATCAATGGAAAGTCCTTGACTACACAAAAGCAATTTAACTAGTTATGTGACTTACAACCAGAAGGCTGCAGCAGATGATTCTGGAGTGTCATGTTAAAGGGGGGTGAATACTTATGGCAAATACAATATATTTTAATATTTATTTAAAAGATTGAAATTCTATATGTTGCCACTACTAATGCAGAAATTACCTTTAAATCATGGGATGTAATAATTATAATTGTAATCCTAATTATAATTTCATTAAGCCTTGAGTAGACCGTTTCTCAAGTATCACAGGCTTATAACCGACGTCATTACCTTATTGTGCTGAATCGGGATAAGCTGGAGATTCATAAGCATGAAATTACGAGACCTAATACTGGCCAATTAATATATCCCTCTCTTTTTCCTCCCCCAGTCTAGCATGCTGCAGATGGAGATAAAACCGAAGAATCGTCTTCTACTCTCACGATACGTCCATATTCATCCATAGCACAGTTTCCTATGTGCCAAACCAGAGGTGATCGGAGGTCTTGAATGCTTCCCTGTTTCTTCTTGCACTTGGCCTCAAACGACCCCGGCTCTGGTTGCCTCAGGGAGGCAGAAAGGGAATCTTAATAAGACAACTATTGGCTCAGGGAGCATTGACACTTTTTATGGAAACTGCTTCAAGTATGTAGATGGTCATAATCAACCAGTCGACCCTGGACGGAGCTGATTACAACCCTGCCATTCTTAAAGTCAACACGAAACTCATTTTACTTCCATAACGTGACATTTTGTGTTTTTTATTGGATTGCGAAGACTGGGCATTATGTATGAGGATGAAGTCTGGTGGTTGGAGGAAATGAGCTGGACAATAAATGGGATTTATTGTTAGCGCTGCAGTGATGCTGTATTTTTGTAGGCAAACCCGTACGTTTGCAATGCACCACCCTTGGTTCCCTCGACATAGAAAAATCCCAATATGGCTTTACCATTGGCTTTGAGATTACTGCAGAAAATAATCTCTGTGACCAACAAAAGCCTATGATTCTTACACATTTAGTTCACATACGAACACAACTTTTAAAGCCTGAATACAATCAGCAGAAGTAAAAAGCTAAACGTAGGCTATAAACGAACTACACCGCTGTCGCATGACTTTATTAATCTTCAACGGCTATTTCAGTCTTTACTTAAAAACATTTCCCTTGAAAGTTTGAGTTAGAATAGTTTGCAAGAGCGAGATTTATAAACTGTTAGATGACTAGTAAGTAGATGAGTTTAATATAGAGATATATCGCCACCATATCAGTATCGGCCGATATGTTCAAGCATGTAGCGCTGAAACCCTATTCCAAGGATCAGCATTCTCCCCTAAAACTGATCGGGCAGACCAAACCGTCAGTCGTAGAGACTTGAGACTTTGAGGGCTGGTAGTGCTCACACCGCCTACAGCGACACCAAAGCTCAGCCAGATCGGCCTGACAGGGGCGCTACAGCGCTCAAAAGTGCAAAATTTGCTCATAACTCCTACACCGTTAGGAGTAGGCTCAAGTGTCTTCGTTGGAATCCGTTGAAATTTGGAACTCTTTTAGCACGATCGGAACCAAACCAGTGCAGCAAGATTTTCTGCAGTATAATTGTCAATAGTTATCAAAAAAAAAATTACATTTAGATTCACGGTCTCTAAGGGCCGCCAAAATGTTCAAGGTGGGCGGAGCCACTTGAACTAAAATGGCTATAATTTGTGAACGGAATGAGATATTTTCACCAAACTTGGTGTGGCTATGTAAGAGCTCATTCTGTGGTCGTGTGGAGAAGCACCAGGCGACTGGCCACTTGGTGGCGCTATAACATGGAAAAAACTTAAAAATGTCTATTACTATGCAACCCTAAGTCTGATTGACTTGAAAATCGGCATGCAGTGTCTTTGTCCAAGGTGCAAAAACTTCCTTTGAGGACATTCACCCATCTTGAAAAATGTGGACAGCGGCGACCAATGAAGGTTGAGTGGCTGTCAGACAAGGTTAATGGAGGCCGATTGGAACGAAACTCGTTGGGCCTGTTTGACTCATGGCCCTAGAGGCGTGTGAGAAATATGAAAGAAATCGGCCACCGGGGACCAAGGACTGAATACCACACGATTTGGCACACACCAACGACATTCATACCGCATAGTAGAACTCCTCATTCTGAGCAACTTTGCCTCTAGGACCGCCGCTGTCCATCAAACCGTTCATTTAAAATAGGGTTTTTATTTAAAAAAACAACTTTGGCGAACTAGACCTAGGGTTTTGGCTCAACCTCAATAAAACGGCACAATTCTCTGGACTCTCTAGGTCAATAATTTATCAAAATAAATGTTGAACGTTGGCCCCTGGACAGCTATAGCTGGGACATTTAGAAAATGGGCGAATCCACCCAAAAGCATATCATTCCAAAACAAAAACCCTAAACTCCATGAAAATAGGTGAGAACATGCGACATGATTCTAAACAAGCATGCAAACTTTTATGGAGATCAGCCCATAAGTGGGGCTATAACTGTTTTAAAAACTATATTCCTATGGTAAATTGGCTGTAAATGGTCTTTTCCTTCCTTGATTTAAGTGGTTACATGCTTGCTAAATAAAACTTAATATCTTTTTACGCTTGAACCCCGATAATTGCTGCTCACTTTTTAATGTTATCGTTATCGGCCGATAAGAAAATGTGTCCGATGTATTAAAGCTGATTATTTCCTTCCGCTGAGACACTTCAGATGACTCGCCATGATGTTGTGAATTGCTTTAAATATGATTGGAATCCCTTCAAAAAAACTAAAATACAGTTCAGCACAAGTCTGTCATATAGACATAAAATTATAATGAGAACATAATAATTGCGTGTTTAGGACATGGATTTAATGGTGAGACTTTTGTGTTTGTAATCAGGCTCTCAAAAATTAAATTAATTTTGATTTATCGGCCGATATATCGGTTATCAGCTTCCAAATATAAAGAATTATCGGTTATCGGCCAAAATGTTCATATCGTGCATCCCTGTAGTCCCATTTAGATACTTTTTTTCAAGGCAAGTAAAAGCTTATTTTATGTTGTAGAATAAAACATGAAAATATCTTGATCTTATAACAAACCACAATCTGAATCCCAATCTACCTTATTTTGAGATGTATTCTGGAGAATATCCTAGCACAGTACATTTCAGGACGATGGAACTGGAAGTGCTAAAATGCAACTCGTTTGTGGGTTTTGGCCTACAAACATACGTCATCCTGCAGGACTCTATAACAAATGTGCACTAAGAAAGTAAATTGGGTGAATTTTGATTTCTGTTGACTTTAATCTTCTGAAGTGTGAGTGAGTGACAGGTGGTTGGACGTTACTAAAGTCAGCACAGAAACAACTTTGCCACAAGACAACAGGCTTTCCATTTATGGCAACATTGGAACAAGGCAAGTCCATCTCTTTACTCTTTTGGATGACATAAAAACTGTGCATTGCTCTTGCACTGGTCACTTAATACGACTATTTTAGCCACATTTGTGTGCAATTTCTCAAGACTGCATGTGCGGAGCTTTTTTGCTCTGATATTGTTTTTTAAAGCAGCGAAAGGACATTTCAAAGTGCTAGTCGGAGTTGAATCGATTCAGGAAGTCACTTTATATTCTTTTTGCGTGGAGGCTTTGGGAAGTTATTTTGATGACCAAAGCGAAACTACATTTGCTGTTGTAGCAATGGCCATATGTCAAGAATCACTGCTTTTATTTAGCCATAGTAAAGCCATATGATATCACATTTGTCATCAAGATAATCTGGCCATTGCAGTCCACTGTGATAACAGTGCTTGTGTATATTTTGTGTAATATGTAAAATGAAAAGGAAGTATTCTACAATGCATAGAATTTTTAAAAGGCGCTATATATATCTATAATATAAACCACACCACCTGATAGATGCATCCTTTTTGTTCCATGTGTTTATTTCAGTCGTCATAACTTTCAAAAATAAGACATTTTAGCCACTATACGCTCTGTAAACTGTAATTATGTTTCATTTGCTAATGCAAACATTTACTGAAATAATTTAAAGTCAACATGAAGCGTCGTTTTGGTGCCGTCGTCTGACAGAAACAGAAATTTGTAGGATTTTATCCATCGGGAATGGTGAAAGTGGTTGATAAATCGTTTCTGAAGTTAGTACATTTTGACGAATTTGTTATTATTTATTCAGAAAAACGTGCACGGATGAATCGTGATTTCATGTTGACTTTAAATGATAAACGTAATGTATTTTATTTGAATCATCTTCATTAAATATTTCAGCTTGGACACTGATCTCGTGCTGTCTTTCTTTTCCTAACGAGTCATTGTATTTCCTGTCATGGCCAGTAACTCATTTATAAATAGTGTGGGAATTGCATAGTTTGAAATATTCTTCCTCTCCTCGTGTTGGACAGAGAGTATTTTTGATCATTTTATAACTGCTTCACTTTCTGTGGTTTTGCTTTCATTTATGAAGAAATCCGAGCAGAACTTGTGCAAACCCCTGACATTGTTTTGTTTAATCTCTAGTACAGAAACTCGTCCCTTGAGAAAAAGGATGAAAGTAATGTTGTTCCTCTTTATGGAGGTATTTCACTGACAATATTAGAATGAAATGTAATGCAATGACATATAATTCATACATAATATATCATAACTGCTGAGAGTTAGTCGTTGAGTAATACAATCACTTGCAGAATCACAACAAAAAAGATTTTGAACAATCTTGTATGTGAGGTAAAGGGAAGTTATGTTTAAATATATTCACTCTCACTTTTGTTTGTACTTTTTGTGGTCTGACATTGGTCAGTAACACCTGTTGTGCTGCTAACACAGGCTGTACAGCTCGACAAGCCAGACAAAGAACAGAACAACCAGCCTCGAAGGTCAAAAACAATCCCAGGTCTGATGAAGATGGTGAGTAATTAAATATTAATTTATCAGCTCTCTCATATAATGATTGTGTCAAAACAAAGATGCTCTACAACAGTGATGAAGTGATCATATTCCCAAGTGGTCTAATAGAGGCGTCCATATTTGCCAAGAGCAATTTTTGTCGTATTTGTTACTTATGACAGCTTATATGTTCATGAAAAATTGTATTTGTTATTTATATATATATATATATATATATATATATATATATATATATATATATATATATATATATATATATATATCAACACTGATAATAATCATAAATGTGTGTTGAGCATCAGATCCTCATCTGAGAGTGATCAGTGAAGGATCATGTGACACTGAAGACTGGAGTAATGATGATAAACTCGGCTTTGATCACAGGAATAAATCACACTTTACTATATATTCACACAGAGAACAGCTGATCTACACTGGAGGAGTATTACACTGATCTACTGGAGTTATGAGCAGATTAATGCAGCTTTAGTGAGCAGAAGCAAATCTTACTGACCACAAACTTTTGAATGGTTGTGTGTGTTGTTCTTAGTTTATCTTTAATATGCATTTTAAAACTTGCACTCAAAAAAAAAAAACTTAGAAATTTCTAGTAAATTTCCAAATTAATTAAATGGCAAGTAACAATTAGTATTTTCTTGTAAAACATGTCAATAATCTCTTTTCTTCCTCTTTCAGGCGTCAGAGAGGATATTAATGATCTTTGCCGGTCTCATGTCTTTGCGGGATGCAGCTGAATGGTACCCCAAAAGTCTGAAGTGTGACGTTTCTCTGGCTAGTAACGGGACGGAAGTCAGCGTCAACTGCACTGAACGAGACCTAACCGAAGTTCCTCTGGGAATCCCAGTGAATACCACCAACCTGACACTAACCATCAACCACATCCCCCACATCAGGAACGATTCCTTTCACGAACTGCACAACATCACCGAGATCGACCTCCGCTGCAACTGCGTGCCGATCAAGGTCGGTCCCAAAGACCGCGTCTGCACCCAGAGCGTGACGATTGACAACGGCACCTTCTGGAAGCTAAAGAACCTCAGGTCGCTTTACCTGGATGGGAACCAGCTGTCCAGCATTCCCAAGGGCCTTCCTCCCAACATAGTGCTTCTGAGTCTCGAGGTCAACAGTATTTTCTCAATTCTTAAGGAGAATCTGACAGAACTGACTAATATCCAGAAGCTGTATCTCGGCCAGAACTGCTACTTCCGGAACCCCTGCAACAAGTCATACTACATTGAAAAGGGTGCGTTTGTGCAGCTCGACAAGATGACTTTGCTTTCTCTGAAGTCTAACAACTTGTCCTATGTGCCAAACCAACTACCATCTAGCCTCAAAGAGCTGTACCTGTACAACAACAACATTCAGACAATAACGGAGGAGGACTTTCACAACCTGACAGAGCTGGAAACACTGGACTTGAGTGGGAATTGTCCACGCTGTTATAATGCACCATTCCCATGCGTCCCATGCCCAAATAATGCTCCCCTTCAGATACATCCCTACTCCTTCAAGACGCTGACCAACCTAAAGACTCTCCGCCTTCATAGTAACTCTTTGACGAACATACCGTCAGAATGGTTTCAAAACCTGACAAGACTTAGTCTTCTAGACCTCTCAAGCAACTTTTTGGCTAAGGAGATAACATGCACCGATTTTCCGTCTTTGTTGCCCTATCTAGAAGAGTTGGATCTGTCTTTCAATTTCGAGCTCCAGGTGTATCCTACATCTCTCAACCTTTCAAAATCATTCAGAAATCTTACATCTCTGCGGGTCCTCAGAATCAGAGGGTATGTGTTCCAAGAACTCAAAATGCAAGACATCAATCCATTGATTGAATTGATCAACCTGGAGTTCATTGATCTTGGCACAAACTTCATAAAAATAGCGAACCTCGGTCTCCTGAAAAAACTGAAAAGCTTCAGAATCATCAACCTGTCCGACAACAAAATCTCAATGCCTTCTCAAGGAGATTACACGGCGTCGCTTTCTAACCACCGACAAAATTATTACGGTTCCCCAATGTCGCAAGGTGCCCAGTACCATAATGGAGAAGTGAAGGATATCCACTACTTCCTCTACGACGAATTTGCACGCAGCTGCAAATACAAGGACAAGGAACTCTGGATTACAAGTCCTTTCAACAATGAATGTAGCTCCTTTGGAAAAACATTGGATATTAGTAGGAATAACATATTTTTCCTTCATTCCAGATTTCTAGATCTTGGTGAGCTGAGGTGTTTGAATCTCTCTGGGAACGCCATGAGTCAGAGTTTGAACGGCTCTGAGTTTGTCCAGTTGAAGAATCTACAATACCTGGACTTTTCCGACAATCGTCTGGATTTGATGTTCTCTTCAGCTTTCCAGGAACTGAGCAGCTTGGTCGTTCTGGATATCAGCCGTAACAGCCATTACTTCGTAGCTGAGGGTTTAACTCACATGTTGAACTTTACAAAGAACTTGGGTAAGCTGAGAAAACTAATCATGAATGACAACCAGATATCCACATCCACGAACACCGAAATGGAGAGTTTTTCTCTGGAACATTTGGAGTTTAAAGGCAACCGTCTTGATATGTTGTGGAGGGATGGCGACACGAGGTACGTCAACTACTTCAAGAAACTTATGGCCTTGAAGACTCTCGACATTTCCCAAAACAACCTGAACTTCATCCCACAAGGGGTTTTCGAAGGTCTTCCAGAGACCCTCACAGAACTCTACATCACTAACAACAGGTTGAAGTCTTTTAAATGGGAGGGTCTTGTGCACGTTAAAAACCTACAGCTGTTAGACCTCAGTGGGAATCACCTGACGGAGGTTCCTATGTGCTTGACGAACTACACCAAATCAATCCAAACGCTTGTTCTACACAAGAACAACATTGCGAAACTGCCTCAGGATTTTCTAAAGGATGCATTCAACCTCAAGGTCTTGGATCTCAGTTACAACCGCATCCAGTTCATCGAAGAATCAAGCTTCCCGGAAAACGTAGTTGACCATTTAGAGACTCTATACTTGAATAATAACAGGTTTGTGTGCTCTTGCAACGCCACGTGGTTTGTTCGATGGCTCAACCGCACGACCGTGAATATCCCACGCCTCGCAATGGACGTCACCTGCTCTTCGCCCAGTGCCCAAAAAGGTCAGAGTGTAATTTTCCTAAACGTCCAGGCCTGCCAACACAACTCCCTGTCCATCATCCTATGCATCTTATTGACCTCCATGATTCTCAGCATCCTCACGCTCACCATCTCCAGCCATCTCTTCCTCTGGGATGTGTGGTACATCTACCACTTCTGCTTGGCCAAACTCAAGGGATACCGCCGGCTGTCCTCCAACAGCACCGTTTACGATGCCTTTGTGGTCTACGATACGACGGATCCAGCCGTTCACGAGTGGGTCATGCAGGAGCTCCGTGTTCACCTGGAGGACAGGGGCGATCCACGGATGCAGCTCTGCCTGGAGGAGCGGGACTGGGTGCCTGGCTGTCCCCTCGTCGAGAACCTCTCCCAGAGCATACAGTTGAGCAAACGCACCGTTTTCATCCTGACGGGACGCTACATCAAGAGCGGCAGCTTCAGGACAGCGTTTTACATGGCCCACCAGCGACTCATGGACGAAAGGAACGATGTTATCGTCCTCATATTCTTGGAGAGAATGCCTTGCAGCTCCAAGTACCTCAAACTGAGGAAGAGGTTGTATAAGAAGTCGATCCTGGAGTGGCCGAGGAACCCTCAAGCGCAGCGGTACTTCTGGTTCAGTCTCAGGAGCCTCATGTCCACAGACAGGCAGCAGTACAACAAACTCTTCCAGGAAACGCTGTGATCGGGACATATCCCAAAGCTTCCGGCTCAAGACCGCAATGAAGCGTATAACCTTATATATAACGTTGATTTGATTCCGTTTTATTGTCCATATCACTATAAATAAACACTTGTGTTGGTTCATTGATAAATACACTTTCATTCCTGGGTATTTGGCATAGGGTTTGGCATACGTTTGGAAAGTTTTTGGAAAATTTGCTCATTCTTTTATTATGTGTGCAGATTTCATGACCACATATTAATAATAATAATAACTATTATTATTATTTTAATATGTATTATTATTATTATTATTATTAAAAGCTGCATTTTTATAATTATTTTGTGTGCAGATTTCATGACCACATAATAATATTAAATATTTAAACAATAACGAAATGCATTATTTATATTATTATTATAAATATTATTCATATTATATATAGGTATTTGGCATAGGTTTGGAAAGTTGTAACGTGTTCAGAGTAAATTTTACAGCTTGCTGATTATTTTATTATGTGTGCAGATTTCATGACTTATTATTTTAATATGTATTATTAATAATAAATATAAATAATAATAAATAAAACTGCTTTTTGCTAATTACTTTCATGACCACATAATTCTACTACTTCTACTAATTTTATTATTATTATTATTATTATTATTATTATGATTATTAAAACAGCTTTTTATTTTTTTTCATTTTTATATTTGTATTTTCATGACCGCATAATATTAATTAATGATAATAACAATAATAATAATAATAATAATTATTATTATTATTATTATTATTAAAACAGAATTTTATTTTTCTAATAATTTTATTTCAGATTTCATGACCACATAATATTACGTATTTAAATAGTAATTATTATTATTAATAATTTTTATTAATAATAATAATAATTTACTATAATAATAATAATGTTTTATATAGCCGGCAGTTTGATTTAATAACAACTAGTTATTTAGTAACTAAATTATAATAATAATATTAATTATTATTATTATTATTATTATTATTATTGTTATTATAGTAAATTATTATTATTATTATTATAGTAATTTATTATTGTTATTATTATTATAGTAAATTATTATTATTATTGTTATTATAGTAAATTATTATAGTAATTTATTATTGTTATTATTATTATTATTATAGTAAATTATTATTATTATTATTATTATTATTGTTAGTAGTAGTAATAATTATAATATATTGATTGTTTTAGATCAGTTTTATGCTTGCATGTTTGTGTTTGTGTCAGGGTGATAATCAAGGTTTTTTTTGTATTTATGTATTCTGAAATAAAAATTTTATTTTTATTTTTTGTTAATTCTGTCCTCCAAATTAAAATTGCAGTACCATATTTTGGAATATTTCAGTTTTTCTAAGAAGAATGGCTCTGTAATGGATGTGGAGACACTCAGTGTATTCCAGTTGATTCCTATGAATGGTCTGTGTTTCCCGGTCTCCAGAGACGTGCTCGACAGATAACACACGCTAACCCCGAGGGACCCGAATGAAAGTGATTAAAAGTGAAAACTGCAGCGTGTCACTGCATGAAGTATGAGGTAACGAAACAAAGCATTTATATTCTTAGATATGTATTTGTTGGCGCATACATTACACGTGGCCTTCTATTGTAGGTCTTCAGGAAGCTCTCATTCATCTACAAGTAAAATTACTGCAAAACTGATGTTTGTCTTCGTCATTCTTAAATCACGACACATTTACTGGAGATTAAATCTTGTTCTCTGGAGGGGAAAAAGCTAAATTTACTGAGTTTATGCTTAGAATTAGAACAAATATCTGCCAGTGGGGTCAGAAAAATACACTTAATTTAGAGGAAAAACAAGACTTAATATCTGCAGTAATTTATTCTCCAGTAAATGTCTTGTTTTAAGAATCTTTAGATGCTGGAAAATAAGACAGAAGAAATGATGTTTTGCAGTGAAATCTCCACCACCAGTTCATCATGTCTTATGTGTCAGATACACAAGAGATTTTGATAGAGATACTCGGTTTTATTCTGGCAAAACATTAAAAGAAACACTAATATTTAATATAATCTCCATTTTGTTAAAAGGTGAAGTGTGTAATATCCATGTCACCAAACAGAACTGCTAAAAATAACACTCAAACTTTGCTGTGCTTTGACTCGACCGAGTCAGTGTTTCACTTTTATAAGGAAATTATTGACTTACAGTGACTCCAGATATGGGAAACTATATTCATAACCGCTGAGAAATTCACTTCACCTTTTAAATACCACATTCTTACCATATACAGCTGCTGGTCATCAAAACATTGATTTATTTCACTAATTCCATTCAAAAAGTGAAACTTGTATATTATATTCATTCATTACACACAGACTGATAAATTTCAAATGTTTATTTCTTTTCATTTTGATGATTATAACTGACAACTAAGGAAAATCCCAAATTTAGTATCTCAGAAAATCTGAATATTGTGAAAGGTTGAATATTGAAGACACCTGGAGCCACACTCTCATCAGCTGATGAACTCAAAACACCTGCAAAGGCCTTTAAATGGGCTCTCAGTCTAGTTCTGTAGGCTACACAATCATGGGGAAGACTGCTGACCTGACAGCTGTCCAAAAGACGACCATTGACATCTTACACAAGGAGGGCAAGACACAAAAGGTCATTGCAGAAGAGGCTGGCTGTTCCCAGAGCTCTGTGTCCAAGCACATTAATAGAGAGGCCAAGGGAAGGAAAAGATGTGGGAGAAAAAGTGTACAAGCAATAGGGATAACCGCACCCTGGAGAGGATTGAGAAACAAAACCCATTCAAAAATGTGAGAGAGATTCACAAAGAGTGGACTGCAGCTGGAGTCAGTGCTTCAAGAACCACTACACACAGACGTCTGCGAGACATGGGTTTCAGCTGTCGCAGTCCTCGAGTCAAGCCACTCTTGAACAACAGACAGCGCCAGAAGCGTCTCGCCTGGGCTAAAGACAGAAAGGACTGGACCGCTGCTGAGTGCTCCAAAGTTATGTTCTCTGATGAGAGTCAATCAGGGTCCCAGAGTCTGGAGGAAGAGAGGAGAGGCACACAATCCACACTGCTTGAGGTCCAGTGTAAAGTTCCCACAGTCAGTGATGGTTTGGGGTGCCATGTCATCTGCTAGTGTTGGTCCACTGGGTTTTCTGAGGTCCAAGGTCAACGCAGCCGTATACCAGGAAGTTTTAGAGCACTTCATGCTTCCTGCTGCTGACCAGCTTTATGGAGATGCAGATTTCATTTTCCAACAGGACTTGGCACCTGCACACAGTGGCAAAGCAGCCAGTACCTGGTTTAAGGACCATGGTATCCCTGTTCTTAACTGGCCAGCAAACTCGCCTGACCTTAACCCCACAGAAAATCTATGGGCTATTGTGAAGAGGAAGATGCGATACGCCAGACCCAACAATGCAGAAGAGCTGAAGGCCACTATCAGAGCGACCTGGGCTCTCATAACACCTGAGCAGAGCCACAGACTGATGGACTCCATGCCACGCCGCATTGCTGCAGTGATTCAGGCTAAAGGAGCCCCAGCTCAGTGTTCAGTGCTGCACATGCTCATACTTCTCATGGCCAAGATTTCTAAAAATCCTTTCTTTGTGTTGGTCTTCAGTAATATTCTGATTTTCTGAGATAGTGAATTTGGGATTTTCCTTTAGTTGTCAGTTATAATCATCAAAATGAAAAGAAATAAACATTTGAAATATATCAGTCTGTGTGTAATGAATTAATATAATATACAAGTTTCACTTTTTGAATGGAATTAGTGAAATAAATCAACTTTTTGATGAGATTCTAATTATATGACCAGCAGCTGTAATATGTTGAGCTACAGATAAATAACTGACTGTGCTGAACATAAACGTGATGTTGAAACCCGCAGAAATGCATTATGAAATTAAATGAAATGCATAGAAGGTTTTGTTTTCTGAAGCCCCTAACATAAATGCGCATGTGATTTGTGCAATCATGTCCATGAGAAGAAGGAACAATGCAGGCAGAACTTCCTCTCTTATAATGGAAACTGTGGCCACACACACACACACACACACACACACACACACATCAAACAAATGACTTTCATCAAACAAATGTGATTGTGGTTATTAAACAGAAACAGAGCGGTTTATATCAGTCGGTGCTCTGGCAGGTGGCGAATACAGGCCACATTTAGTGATATACAGTATTAGTGTTAAAATAGTCCTAACAGTTAAACCAAAACTTCCTGTTTCCTAAATGCAACTGTGCACATCACCAGACTCCGCTTATTTGGGTATAAGCATTGCATAGGTTGCACAGGGACATTGCTACCATGGTAAGAAGCTCAATTTATACAATTAATACATATTATTAGATGTTATTATTCATTGTATGTACACTGCCTTACATTTTTAAGTACAACCAACTTGGATATTTAAGTCATATCAACTTAAATGTGCTCCTGGAGCTCAACCGCAGCGCTGCGTGTCACGGGTATATCTGTGCTCCCGGAGCTCAACCGCAGTGCTGCGTGTCACGGGTATATCTGTGGCCATAGCCAACAACACACTGTGTGGGTCAACATTATACATTTGATGCCAAACATCATTAGGATATTAAGATCATGTTCATGAAGATATTTAGTAAATGTCCTGCCGTAAATATGTCATAAATGTATTATTAGTAGTGATATGCATTGCTAAGGACTTCATTTGGACAACTTTAAAGGAGATTTTCTCCATATTTAGATGTTTTTGCACCCTCAGATTCCAGATTTTCAGATATTGTCCTCACAAACCACACATTTATTCAGCTTCAGATGATCTATAACTCTACATTTCATAAAATTGACCCTTATGACTGGCTTTGTGGTCCAGAGTCACAAATGACATTAAACTGAATCTTGTATAACTTTATGTTAGGGTGATTTTTGGTTTTAAAGAGATGAGATGAGTTTTTAGTTTATTGCATGTGCTGTTGTTTATGGTTACAAAGATAAATGTATTTCATGCACATTAATAAGGAACGATGTTAACACTTTACAATAAGTTAATGTCCATTAGTTAATGTAAATTACTGCAACATATTTGTTTATAAATGTTTGCTGTTTTCACAAGTAAGGTGTACATTTCCAAAACTCCTCTTTGATGCATCACAGCTTTCAGAACCTGGTCTCATGCTTTCATATTTTCTTTCGACATAATCATTGTTTCAAAACACAAGATCATTGTGATATGTAATGAGAACATTTGGTTTATTCACCGAAACACAACCATATGATCATTCAATAGCAAACAATCCCATTTCGAAACACATGTTGCTGAATTAAAAGCACAATATGTAATTTTTCATGTCTTACTCAGCACAAAGGCATGTCTTGACTCTTGAGTGGGCGGAGCTTTTATTCTGCCGTGAGTGCTCCCACTTCTTCTGCTCATGCGTGTGTGTGTAACGCAGCACTGTTTATCATATCACACACATGTGAGTGTGTTAAAGTGATGTTATAATGCGACTCTGTGCATTGGCTCGGCACTACTATGAGACACTTGTGTTCGGTGTTCGGTCGCCGTTCAGGTCGCTCCGCGAAGACTGTGCTTTTATTTATTATTTTACTTTCTTTTGCTCTCAATTTTTACAAACTTATCATCTGCATTGATCTGCTATGACAGCAAAACTCTTTTGGACATTGGTTACCTCTACACTGGACTGTTTCAGGACACTTTCACCGATCCTCTGTGGCCATCTGAGATCTTTCGGAACGCCAAGTTGAACAATGGACAGACGAGTCAACGGCGAAGAATCAAGAAACACCGTGGGAAACGCGCAGGGATCTGTAACAGACTGAGGAAAAGGGCATTCAGCCCACCTCTCCCGAGCATCATGCTCGCAAATGTCCAATCCTCGGAAAGTAAGATGGACGATCTTAGAGCCAGGATAAGTTTTCAACGGGACATGAGAGACTGTAACATCTATTGCTTGTCTGAAACATGGCTCACGCCCGCGGTCCCGGACACAGCTGTGACGCCGTCGGAGAACTTCTCTGTTTTTCGGATGGACAGAACAGCCGAGGCCGGTAAATCTAAAGGCGGTGCAGTATGCTTCATGATCAACAAGAAATGGTGCGATCCCAGGAACATCACCATTCTCTTGCGGTCCTGCAGAAAGTCTTGCCAAACTTTCACCAGCACGTCTCCTGTCCTACACGAGGAGCAAACACGCTGGATCATTGCTACTCTCCGTTTAAGAACGCCTATAAAGCGTGGTCACTTCCAGCTTTTGGCAAATCGGACCATGCCACCATTTTCCTCACACCTGAATACAGACAAAGGCTCGTTCAGGAACCCAATCCGAAAAATCAATCCGCGCTGCAGTAAACACACGCACTGCCGCATACAACGCCGGTCTCCTATCGGGGAATATGACTGTATACTTGACTTGATTATTTATAATTCTACAGATATATATATAGTACTTTTTTTGTATTCTATTTCTATTATAATTTCTTCCTTGTGTTTTTAACTGTGAATTTGCACTGTCCATGGAGCGGACCTGTTTACATTTCACTGCCGGTTGTATATTCTGTATATAACTGTGTATGTGACAAATAAAACTCTTGAATCTTGAATACTCCCCCCTCATGATCAGTGGGTCACCAGTAGAGAGAGTGAGCAGCTTCAAGTACCTGGGAGTAAACATCTCCGAGGACCTGACCTGGACTGCTCACATTCAGACACAGGTGAAAAAAGCCAGGCAAAGACTGTACCACCTGCGCCAGCTGAGGAAATTCAGGGTTTCACCAGCTATCCTGAAAACTTTCTATTTAGGGGCGATAGAAAGTGTATTAACTCAGTGCATCACAGCGTGGTATGGGAACAGCACCAGTCATGACCGCAAAGCCCTGCAAAGAGTAGTGCGCTTATCCGAGCGTATCTCAGGGTCAGCTCTCCCGTCTCTGCAGGACGTCTACACCAAACGCTGCAAAGGTAGAGCTACTAAGATCATCAAGGACTCTAATCACCCTGCAAACCCTCATTTCACGCTGCTGCCATCTGGTAGCGCTTCCAGCCTGATGGCCAAAACTGAGAGACTCAGGAGGAGCTTCTTCCCCCAGGCCATCAGACTCCTGAACTCAGTCACTTAACATCACGTGACTTCACTTCAGGATAAACATCGATACACTGACATTGCACTGCACTTTCTGTTCTCGTTGTTACTGTGTAACAACCTGTTATAAACCTGTTTGCACATTATACTCTTATACATTTGTTAACCACATATTTATAAGTCTACAGTTTACTCACTGCACAGTTTATTTCACTTATTTTATTCCACTTCTTTATTTTTATTTTTCTACTTGATTTATTTATAATTCTACAGATATATATATAGTACTTTTTTATCCTATTTCTATTATAATTTCTTCCTTGTGTTTTTAACTGTGAATTTGCACTGTCCATGGAGCGGACCTGTTTACATTTCACTGCCGGTTGTATATTCTGTATATAACTGTGTATGTGACAAATAAAACTCTTGAATCTTGAATCTTGATTCTTGTTCACACTGCAGTGAGCGAGATCATATTAGGCATGGTAAAACATGTGCGGTAAATCAACAACACCAGATTTACACAATCAGACTAATTGTGTTGAGCTGGAGAACAATCATTAGTTTCTGTCCATCAATGATCCAAACAGTGTCTAATAAAACACATCAGACATTAAAGCAGCTTTGTGTTTCCATGGTTACTACACAATAACACCAGAGGGTAACGCGGGTGTGATGTCACTGATAGGAGACGCACACACGCGGGCCGTGTCCTGGTTACAATCATTGATTTCTCTGGATTTAAACATTCTTGGAGACATTTGGGACAATGACAAGTTAACAAAATATATAACACTGTTCTAGTGGCTTCTGGATATCTGAATCCAAAAATCTTACATATTGTGCCTTTAATCACAGTAACACAAGCTACTGATGCCACATTAGAAAATACACTTACATTATCTGAATCCATAATGTTTGAACACAGTTCGCTGCCATTACAGTAAACAAGTTACAGTAATCTGGCAGTCTTTACCAATCTGTTTACGCTATCACATGGCATACTGTAGTGCCATCTGTCATTTTACTGTAATGTCAGCAAACTCTGTTCAAAACCTCATGGCCGTTTCATTACTTCATCACATCTTTAAAGATAAAGTTATAAAAATTATGACATAAGTCAGATAATGTAAGTGTATTTTCTAATGTGACATCTGTAGCCTGTGTAATTTGAGGGTGATTTGAAACTGCATTGTTTGCTATTGAATGAAGATCATACCGTTGTGTTTTGGTGAATAAACCAAATCTGATATTACAGTCATTGACTGTTTCCTCTACCTAGGAAACATTTTTTATTATATCCTGATCTATGTTCACAAACTGCAAATCTCTCTTTCCCTCATGATTAACATGATTAGCATGTTGCTACTGCGATGTAGTTAACGTTTTTGACATTTTAACACTTAGCTAAGCACTATTAGCATATAGCTTTTCACTGCTAGCATGTGTAGCATGTTGGAAGGTCCTGTTTGATAATACTATAAAGGCTGCTTGTCAGAATGAATGATATAAACCAACTGCAATCCCTCTATGACATTTAGATTTGAGATATCCCTGTTTGGGTTGCTAGGGTGCTCAACAATGGTTGCTAGGGCATGGTTAGGAACTGTTGAAGGTGATTTGTGGTTTGCTGTCCTGAGACAAATGAGTCCACTCTCATGTTTCAAAGACACTTCTATCCAAAGATATCGCTTTGATCTCTTTCAATGGAAGTCTATGGAACTTGATGCTAGGGTGCTCTAAATGGTTGCTAGGGCGTGGCTTGATTGCTTCACAATGATCCTGAGAGGTTGTCTAAGTGAATGTCCTTGTCTCTATGACACTGTGATCCAGAGTTATGCTCAATACAAAATCCCTATGCAAGTTCCCATAGTAGGAAAATCACATGCGTTTCATGGGCCGTCCCTTCACCATTGTAAGTCAACGTGGCAATTTTGGGCACCTCTTGCGCCCCAGGGGTAACACTTACACCCCATTGTGAGCCTGCCAGCCTCTTCAAATGTGGTAGCCCTCATGTTTCTACGAAATCCTCGCTCTGGTGAAAACGGTGATGTTATCCAGCTAATTTCAATTATCATATAGTGTCAATGCGGGCAGATCGGTAATATAGGTGAGATTTAA
This sequence comes from Paracanthobrama guichenoti, assembly GCA_018749465.1. Classification (NCBI taxonomy): domain Eukaryota; kingdom Metazoa; phylum Chordata; class Actinopteri; order Cypriniformes; family Gobionidae; genus Paracanthobrama; species Paracanthobrama guichenoti. Next base: position 5,969,551 of record CM031951.1, on the reverse strand, counting down.
GTGTTCCCAACTGAGCAAGCCAAAAGCCAAAGGCAACAACAACTATAGATTAGAACTTTCCTGATAGAGGGATACTTATGCATACATTATCAATAAATGTGTATCTAATACCTTTTTTGTTTAATTTTGCTGTGTAGTTCATGTTAACTAATGTAGTTGGGACTTTACTGTAAAGTGTTTTTGTAATTGTGCAATGTGGTTTAACATCTTTTTGTTTCATATTCCCCCAGGTAATAAAATTAGAAATTTGGCTTGTTATAACTTTGAAGATCACACTTAACCTGTGCCAAATGGATGTGAGGACCCTGAAGACTCAACCCTGCGATATACATGAGAACAAAACTGAGATGACGATTGTGGTCAACTGTCGTGGACGTGAACTTAAAGATGTCCCAGCGCTCGAAAGAAACACCACCAGCCTTGACCTATCGGAGAACAAGATCAAGAACTTAACATCGGGGGTTTTCCGACACCTGGCTAATCTGACCTTTTTAAATCTGAACTGGATGAATAAGAAAGATCATAAGGTTGTTGTTGCCGATGAAGAGTTTTTGAATTTGACTAAGTTACGCACACTGGAGCTCAATGGGATCGGTCTAAAGTACGTACCAAAAAAACTTCCAAAAAACTTGCAGGAACTAAGGCTTGTAGAGAACCTGATCACCAGGTTAAACTCGACATCCTTTGTGCATGTGCCACATCTGTCAATTCTTTATCTTTCGAAAAACTGCTACTACTGGAATCCTTGCTCAAGTGACTATCACATAGAAGATGGAAGTTTCTCAGACTTGGTGAGATTGGAACATCTTACTTTGTCATACAACAACCTAACCCGAGTGCCCAGAGGATTACCGGGGTCTTTAAGAACTCTTGAGCTCGCTTCAAACAGAATTGCGTGCGTCGGAGAACATGATTTCCAAGGACTTGGCAATTTGACAAGTCTAAAAATCCAAGGAAACTGTCCACGGTGTCATAATGCTCCATATCCATGTGTTCCGTGTAAAAACGGTTCCATTAAAATCCATCCACAAGCTTTTTCCGGCCTTAGAAAGCTGCGGATTCTGCACCTTGCAGGGAATTCGCTCACATCCATAGATCCCAGCTGGCTTGCCAATATTTGGAAGCTTAAGGAGCTCTACCTGTCGTATAATTACTTGTTCCACGCCATCACAGGGAATGCTTTCTTGAGTAATCTGCCATTTCTAATCAAACTCGATCTTTCATTTAACTATGCCCTAAAGAATTACCCGGACACGGTTAACTTATCATCCAGCTTTGCAAACTTGACCTCTCTAAGGACATTGCACCTTCGAGGTTTGGTGTTTCGAGGAATTGAAGACACAACCCTCAGCCCTCTGTATGGCTTACGAAATCTCACTGTGTTGAACGTAGGAATAAACTTCATTGTACATGCGGAACTGGACGTATTTGAAAAATTCCGGCATGTGAAACTACTCTATCTTTCGGAAAACAGATTTTACCCATTGACCGTAAATAAAGACTTGAGAAAAGACACAGGCGTTAGTTTAAAATCCTCATTCAAGACGCCCTTGATATCAGAACCTAACTCTAAAGATCATTCTTACGATGTTCCAAGACTTGTGAAGCCAGAGTGCTACGCCACCGGTCGAGTGTTGGATCTCAGTCGAAATAACCTGTTCCTAATTTCTCCTGAACAGTTTGCGACATACGGGAACATATCTTGCCTCAATCTCTCCATGAATGGCTTTTCCACAGCTCCAAATGGATCCGAATTCACAACTCTTCCAGATCTCAAATACCTAGATTTATCCTTTAACAAAATTGATCTGGCGTACGATCATGCCTTCCAAGAGTTACAGAGTCTTGAGGTGTTGGACATTAGTTACAATAACCATTATTTCATTGTGCAAGGTGTGACGCACAATTTGAATTTCCTCCAATATTTGCCCTCTTTGAAGGTGTTGAACATGAGCTCCAATAACATCTACACATTAACCACCAAAACCATCTCAAGTGCGTCTCTTCAAGAGCTGCAATTCCAGCACAATAGTCTCGGTAAGATGTGGAGGGATAAAGACAGAACCTACAATAGGCTTTTCGCAAACTTGACCAATCTGACCTATCTCGACATATCCCACAACAATATTGAGAGAATCCCTGTTAGAGTTTATACGCTTCTTCCTAGAAGCATTCAGAGGTTGCAATTAAGCCACAATAGTCTGGAGAGCTTCAACTGGACAATGCTGAGACATTTCCCACATCTTCGAGAGCTCATTTTAAGTAACAACAAGATCTTTCAAATATCAAGTCATTTGTATGGAGATGCTCCCTCTTTACAGCTCCTCGATCTCCGGCACAACCAAATATCTGAGCTGTCCGGTGGATTTCTACAGGGAGCGGTAAACCTCAAAATGCTTGATCTCAGCCACAACAACCTCATAACCGTCAACGAGTCCACATTTCCATCTGAAACCGAGAGTTACCTGAAGACGCTGTGGCTCAACGGCAACCCATTCCACTGCACATGCAACCTACTAGAATTGATTCTGTGGATTTCTAAAACCAATGTGAAAATCCCTCGACTGGTGACCGCGGTGACGTGCGCCATGCCAGAAGAGAGAAAAGGTGATCCTGTAATAAAATTTGACATTAAAGAATGCATCGATGACCAATTGGCCTTTCTGGCGTACTTCCTCTCCATTGTGTGCATTATATGCACCACTTTCATATCTGTCGCTATGCACCTTTTCTACTGGGACGTCTCCTACTTGTTCTACTGTTTGAAAGCCAGATTCACTGGGTATCAGCACCTGAGCTCCGACAGCTGCATCTACGACGCCTTCGTCACCTATGACACCAAAGACATGCAGGTCAAGTGTGCTTTATTTCTATAGCGCTTTATTCAATACAGTTTGTTTCAAAGCACCAAACCCAATTTTATTTCTGAATAATTCTAGTTGGATGTTCGTATAATGTTTACTAACTACTTGTTTCAAAGCGTCCAGCATTCAAAAAATATGTTCCCATAATGTTGTAAACAGAACGCTCCCTTGATGTTTTTCACTAACTTTCAAGACAAAACCATTTTTAAAGCATTCCAAAAACTGGACCATAATCATTGTCAAAACGACAAAACGATTGTCAGAACATATTTTTGATAGCTGAGATAGTGTCATTATTCAGCTTAATTGTTGTCAGGCCCAGAGACCTGGAGGGCAAAACATCCACAGAATTGCAGCACAGACCATGTACATTTTTGACCTCAGCTAACAATTTTTTGGTTCTTGGAACATTAGTTTTGGGTTTTCAGAATGTTCTGAGAACGTTCCCAAAACATCCCAAAACATGCACTTTTACTTGGGTTACTTTTAACCCAATTCATTTAAATTCAATTCAGTCAGTTCAATAACGGTGTCGATGTTGCAGGTGTCCGACTGGGTGCTCAACCACCTGCGGGTGCAGCTGGAGGAGCAAGGCGAGCGCATCCTGCCCATCTGCCTGGAGGAACGGGACTGGATTCCCGGCTCTCCCATCGTGGACAGTCTAACCCAGAGCATCCAGCACAGCCGAAAAACCGTCTTCGTGCTGACCGAGGGTTACGTGAACAGCGGCTCCTTCAAGCTGGCCATCTTCCTGGCTCACCAGAGGCTCCTGGAGGACAACGAGGACGTGATCGTGCTGCTGCTCCTGGAGCCTGTGCTGCAGTACTCGCATTTCCTGCGTCTGCGCAGACGGCTGTGCGCGCGCAGCATCCTCGAGTGGCCGCGCTCCTCGTCCGCCGAAGCCTGGTTCTGGCAATCCCTGCGGAACGCTATACGGGTGGACAACCAGGCCATGTACAGCGACCTCTATAGCCAATACTTCACCACGAAGTAGATAAACCTGATTTGAGCTACAGAGACTATTAGAAAATGAATATCATGCAAAATTGATGTACAGCAGTAGCCAAAAGTGATGACCCCTACAAGTTCAATTAAACCTTCAAAATATGAGGAGAATATTGAGAGAAGAACAAAACACTAAACATGGTTATCTGACAAAATTGTTAGGCAAACTACAGCTACAGGTTTTACTATGTAAAAAAAAAAATTGCCTAAAAACAAAAAGCTGAGAGGAAAAAGCAAACAATCAGTTATTAATATTTGGTTGGTTCTCTTGTCTTTGCATGTGTTTATAGTTTCTTTGTATGACAGCCTGGACAAAAATGATGTCACCCAATTTGTCATATTTCACTGCGTTATAACACAATCAACTACATAACTACACAATAAGACTAAGTTGAAATGTACAAACAAGCTGATTCAACTTTAAAATGTAAGGCATCTTAAGTTAAAATTAATTGACATACAACTAACAAATGGTTGTATTTTTATTAACTAACATTAACAAAGATTAATAAATTCTGTAACAAATAATGATAGTTAATGCATTGACTAACATCAACTATAATGGGACTTTATTGTAAATGTTAGACTTTATTGTAAACAAAGTTTCAAGTGAAAAGCTGTACTAGCATGACATTTTAATAAGTTTGTTGTAATTTATTTTACCTGTGTTTTATTTTATTTTTTATTCTAAGGCAGAAATTCACTTGTAAAATGTAAATCCAAACTATTAAATTTTTTTACAATACCAGTCTAAACTGCATAGTTTCTCTTTACACATATACAGGTGCTGGTCATATAATTAGAATATCATCAAAAAGTTGATTTATTTCACTAATTCCATTCAAAAACTGAAACTTGTATATTATATTCATTCATTGCACACAGACTGATAAATTTCAAATGTTTATTTCTTTTAATTTTGATGATTATAACTGACAACTAAGGAAAATCCCAAATTCAGTATTTCAGAAAATTAGGATATTACTTTAGACCAACACAAAGAAAGGATTTTTAGAAATCTTGGCCATGAGAAGTATGAGCATGTGCAGCACTGAACACTGAGCTGGGGCTCCTTTAGCCTGAATCACTGCAGCAATGCGGCGTGGCATGGAGTCCATCAGTCTGTGGCTCTGCTCAGGTGTTATGAGAGCCCAGGTCGCTCTGATAGTGGCCTTCAGCTCTTCTGCATTGTTGGGTCTGGCGTATCGCATCTTCCTCTTCACAATAGCCCGTAGATTTTCTGTGGGGTTAAGGTCAGGCGAGTTTGCTGGCCAGTTAAGAACAGGGATACCATGGTCCTTAAACCAGGTACTGGCTGCTTTGCCACTGTGTGCAGGTGCCAAGTCCTGCTGGAAAATGAAATCTGCATCTCCATAAAGCTGGTCAGCAGCAGGAAGCATGAAGTGCTCTAAAACTTCCTGGCATACGGCTGCGTTGACCTTGGACCTCAGAAAACCCAGTGGACCAACACCAGCAGATGACATGGCACCCCAAACCATCACCGACTGTGGAAACTTTACACTGGACCTCAAGCAGTGTGGATTGTGTGCCTCTCCTCTCTTCCTCCAGACTCTGGGACCCTGATTGACTTTCATCAGAGAACATAATAATGGAGCACTCAGCAGCGGTCCAGTCCTTTCTGTCTTTAGCCCAAGCGAGACGCTTCTGGCGCTGTCTGTTGTTCAAGAGTGGCTTGACTCGAGGACTGCGACAGCTGAAACCCATGTCTCGCAGACGTCTGTGTGTAGTGGTTCTTGAAACACTGACTCCAGCTGCAGTCCACTCTTTGTGAATCTCTCTCACATTTTTGAATGGGTTTTGTTTCTCAATCCTCTCCAGGGTGCGGTTATCCCTATTGCTTGTACACTTTTTCTACCACATCTTTTCCTTCCCTTGGCCTCTCTATTAATGTGCTTGGACACAGAGCTCTGGGAACAGCCAGCCTCTTCTGCAATGACCTTTTGTGTCTTGCCCTCCTTGTGCAAGGTGTCAATGGTCGTCTTTTGGACAACGGTCAGGTCAGCAGTCTTCCCCATGATTGTGTAGCCTACAGAACTAGACTGAGAGCCCATTTAAAGGCCTTTGCAGGGGTTTTGAGTTCATCAGCTGATGAGAGTGTGGCTCCAGGTGTCTTCAATATTCAACCTTTCACAATATTCAGATTTTCTGAGATACTAAATTTGGGATTTTCCTTTAGTTGTCAGTTATAATCATCAAAATGAAAAGAAATAAACATTTGAAATATATAAGTCTGTGTGTAATGAATAAATATAATATACAAGTTTCACTTTTTGAATGGAATTAGTGAAATAAATCAACTTTTTGATGACATTCTAATTATATGACCAGAACCTGTATACACTATATTGCCAAAAGTATTTATTAATTTAAACGGATGTGTGGGACACGCTGTTGAATATTACCAAGCATCTTTCAGCAAAAATGCACTGATTATACTGTATACACACTATATTGCCAGAAGTATTGTGACGCCCCTCCAATCCCTGAGTTCAGGTGTTCAATCCCTTCATGGCCACAGGTGTATAAATCAAGCACTAGGCATGCAGACGCTTCTACACACATTTGTGAAAGAATGGGTCGCTCTCAGGAGCTCAGTGAACTCAAGCGTGGTCCCGTGATAGGTTGCCACCTGTGCAATAAATCCATTCCTGACATTTCCTCACTACTAAATATTCCACGCTCAACTGTTAGTGGGATTAACAACAGCAACTCAGTCACGAAGTGACAGGCCACGTAAAATCACAGAGCGGGGTCAGCGCATGCTGAGGGTGCGCAGAAGTCACCAACTTTCTGCAGAGTCAATAGCTCCAGACTTCCAAACTTCTGTGGCCTTCAGATGAGCTCAAGAACAGTGCGTAGAGAGCTTCATGGAATGGGTTTCGTGGGATGCAGTGGTGTAAAGCACGCCGCCACTGGACTCTAGAGCAGTGGAGACGTGTTCTCTGGAGTGACCAATCACGCTTCTCTGTCTGACAATCCCATGGACGAATCTGGGTTTGGGGGTTGCCAGGAGAACGGGACTTGCCTGACTGCATTGTGCCAAGTGTAAAGTTTGGTGGAGGGGGGATTATGGAGTGGGATTGTTTTTCAGGGGTTGGGCTTGGCCCCTTAGTTCCAGTGAAAGGAACTCTTAATGCTTCAGCAAGACAATTTGGACAATTTCATGCTCCAAACTTTGTGGGAACAGTTTGGGGACGGCCCCTTCCTGTCCCAACATGACTGCGCTCCAGTGCACAAAGCGTCGGTCCATAAAGACATGGATGAGCGAGTTTGGTGTGGAGGAACTTGACTGGCCTGCACAGAGTCCTGACCTCATCCCGATAGAACACCTTTGGGATGAATTAGAGCAGAGACTGCGAGCCAGGCCTTCTCGTCCAACATCAGTGCCTGACCTCACAAATGTGCTTCTAGAAGAATGGTCAAATATTCCCATAAACACACTCCTAAACCTTGTGGAAAGCCTTCCCAGAAGAGCTGAAGCTGTTAGAGCTGCAAAGGGTGGGCCGACTCCATATTAAACCCTACGGATTAAGAATGGGATGGCATTAAAGCTCATGTGCATGTAAAGGCAGGCGTCACAACACTTTTGGCAATATAGGGGAGAGCGGGGCACAGCCTAACACTTTTTGACCCTCTCAGTTTGTGTAAATCCACTTGGGGTTCAGAGTATTTATTTTTTCCCACATTAATTTCACACATCTAGTACAATTATGTGGTTTTGTTTTATTAATACAGTGTATATTTTTTTCTTGATTTATCCCGAAAGAATGGAAGTGAAACGTGACAACATGCCCCATAGGTGGGGTTCATTATAACATCACCACATGACAGATTAAAATATTATCTGATATAAATCAAAAAAAAATCCATGACAAACTAAAATATTTTGTCAATAAAATACAATTATTAACTTTTTAAAATAAAATAATGGCATTTTTTAATCATTAAAAATATACAAATGTTTGAGTTTGACCAACACATTAATCTAAAGGCCGCTATACAGCAGAGTTACAACATAATAATAATAACGCATCATTTCTGAACATTGACTCTCAGTCTGTATTCAGCCTTTTCTCATGCTTTCTCAAAAGAGTTCATTAAAGTATAGAATATAACAGTGTAGTTCTGATAGGAGCTCAGTGTGAAACACACCCGGCTGCTCCGCTGGGATTAACCCCGGCTCTTCTGCTGTTAGATCATTAAAGAACATCTCAACTCTTCAATGACAGATAGAAGATTACAATATCAGATTTGTCTCATTTTAAATAAACATGAAAAACAGAGATGAAAAATAAACTTAAGTAAGAAATGTACTTTTGCTGGTTAAATAAATGTTCAGTGATCTCTTCCAAAGACTTCCAAAAACATTTCTCTAAATAATGTTGATATGTCAATGAGTAAATACACTAAGTTTCATCATCCTGGCATGTGTGGAAAGTGTTAAACCATGTGTGTTACAACTAACCCGCGTTAGGTTGTGCCCCGCGCTCCACTAGTGTATATACAGCAGCTCCACTAGTGTATATACAGCAGGAATACCGCAGCTCCACAGCTCCACTAGTGTATATACAGCAGGAATACCGCTAGCTCCACTGTTAGTGTATATACAGCAGGAATATACAGCAGCTCCACTAGTGTGTATACCTGCAGCTCCACTAGTGTATATACAGCAGCTCCACTAGTGTAATACCGCAGCTCCACTAGTGTATATACAGCAGCTCCACTAGTGTATATACAGCAGCTCCACTAGTGCATATACAGCAGGAATACCGCAGCTCCACTAGTGTATATACCGCAGCTCCACTAGTGTATATACAGCAGGAATACCGCTCCAGCTCCACTAGTGTATATACAGCAGCAGAATACCTCCACTAGTGTATATACAGCTCCACTAGTGTATATACAGCAGGGAATACCGCAGCTCCCTAGTGTATATACAGCAGGAATACAGCAGCTCTCCACTAGTGTATATAGCAGCAGCAGGAATACCGCAGCTCCACTAGTGTATATACAGCAGGAATACAGCAGCTCCACTCCAGTGTATATACAGCAGGAATACCGCAGCTCCACTAGTGTATATACAGCAGGAATACAGCATACACTAGCAGCTACAGCTCCACTAGTGTATATAGTGTATATATACAGCAGGAATACAGCAGCTCCACTAGTGTATATACAGCTCCACTAGTGTATATACTGCAGCTCCACTAGTGTATTTACAGCAGCTCCACTAGTGTATATACAGCAGGAATGCAGCGCAGCTCCACTAGTGTATATACAGCAGGAATACCGCAGCTACACTAGTGTATATACAGCAGGAATACCGCAGCTCCACTAGTGTATATACTGCAGCTCCACTAGTGTATTTACAGCAGCTCCACTAGTGTATATACAGCAGGAATACCGCAGCTCCACTAGTGTATATACAGCAGGAATACAGCAGCTCCACTACAGCAGCTCCACTAGTGTATATACAGCAGCTCCACTAGTGTATATACAGCAGCTCCACTAGTGTATATACAGCAGGAATACATAGCTCCACTAGTGTATATACAGCAGGAATACCTAGCAGCTCCACTAGTGTATATACAGCAGCTCCACTAGTTTATATACCGCATACCGCAGCTCCACTAGTGTGTATATACAGCAGCTCCACTAGTGTATATACAGCAGCTCCACTAGTGTATATATTGCAGCTCCACTAGTGTATATACAGCAGCTCCACTAGTGTATATACAGCAGGAATACCGCAGCTCCACTAGTGTATATACAGCAGCTCCACTAGTGTATATACAGCAGCTCCACTAGTGTATATACAGCAGCTCCACTAGTGTATATACAGCAGCTCCACTAGTGTATATACCACAGCTCCACTAGTGTATATACAGCAGGAATACTGCAGCTCCAGCTATATACAGCAGGAATACACAGTGTATATACAGCAGCTCCACTAGTGTATATACAGCAGGAATATGGCAGCTCCACTAATTAGTGTATATACAGCAGCCTCCACTAGTGCTCCACTAGAATACAGCAGCTCCACTGGTGTATATACAGCAGCTCCACTAGTGTATATACAGCAGCTCCACTAGTGCATATACAGCAGGAATACATGCAGCTCCACTGGTGTATATACAGCAGTGTATATCCACTAGTGTATATACAGCAGCTCCACTAGTGTATATACAGCAGCTCCACTAGTGTATATACAGCAGGAATACCGCAGCTCCACTAGTGTATATACAGCAGGAATACCGCAGCTCCACTAGTGTATATACAGCAGCTCCACTAGTGTATATACAGCAGGAATAGTGTATATACAGCTCCACTAGTGTATATACAGCAGGAATACCATGCTCCACTAGTATACACAGCTCCACTAGTATATACAGCAGCTCCACTAGTGTATATACAGCAGCTCCACTAGTGCATATACAGCAGGAATACCAGCAGGAATACCGCTCCACTAGTGTATATACAGCAGCAGGTAATACAGCAGCTCCACTGCTCCAGTGTATATACAGCAGCAGCTCCACTGGTGTGTATATACAGCAGGAATACCGCAGCTACTGTGTATATACAGCAGGAATACAGCAGCAGCTCCACTAGTGTATATACAGCAGCTCCACTAGTGTATATACAGCAGGTGTATATACAGCAGCTCCACTAGTGTGTATATACAGCAGCTCCACTAGTGTATATACAGCAGCTCCACTAGTGTATATACAGCAGGAATACCGCAGTATAGTGTATATACAGCAGGAATACCCACTAGTGTATATACAGCAGCTCCACTGGTGTATATACAGCAGCTCCACTAGTGTATATGTATATACAGCAGCTCCACTAGTGTACTCCAGTGTATATACAGCAGCTCCACTAGTGTATATACAGCAGGAATACCGCAGCTCCACTAGTGCATATACCGCAGCTCCACTAGTGCATATACAGCAGCTCCACTAGTGTATATACTGTACATTTCACAAGGAGCATTTTTTCCCCTATTTTTCATACATTTCATGACGGTGCAAAGGCAGCAAATATAGCAAGAAACTGCTCAGATGTCTCTAAATCATGTGTTAACAGCTAACAGGAACTGATCACACACACTTCCTGTTACAGTCCAGATCAGCCTAACCAACTGAAATACACTTTCTGAAGTGCGTTTGGTGTATAGCCTACTTAGCACAGGATCATATTTATGCCTTTATGTTTGTTTAATTTCAAGCGTTATTTAGCATTATTAGCGTTTAGCATGGTTTAGCGTTTGCTTAGCTGCCAAAGGGCAGGATTTTTGCAGTTTATTTCCACAAAAGAATCAACGGCAGAAGTGAGTTCCCCCTCAGTATTTTGTCTTGTTGTCCAGTACAAAGATTGTTTTTTTGCAGCGCAGCTTGAGCTTCACAGGTTCAACATGTGAATATCCACAAAATAATACTAAAAAACACTCTCTCGGTTTATTTATTTGTGATATTTTGAAAACTTTTCAGAGTTATAAGTACTTTAAGACACACTAAAAAAGTTGTTCCCATGTGAAAACATCTAGAGCAGTGTGTGTCCAAATGTTGAAGTGATCCAAAAATACCCGGATGGTCGGCTAATGCCCACAATCCATTGCGCGCTGGACGAGGATTCAATTAGAACTACAAATGCGAATAAAAAGTGTTTAAAAACTACAAACATGGCGAATGTGCGAGACAAAGATATACGTTTAGATAAGAATTTGAGTGATTCATAATCAGTATCTAAGCTGACGAAAATATATTTATTCAATGTTACCCACATTATATTTAATCTGCAACAGCATTGTGAACGTTTATAATGATACATTTGGCCATTAACTTTTAAATGCATCATTATGCAAATTGCAAACACATGAGGAGGGAAAGACTCACGATGGCTGCGTTTCTGTCCGAAACGGTAGGAAATGATATTAACTGGAATGTGGAGGATTTTAACTGTGACGATGATTGACAGGGCAGACGGCGGCAGGAAGCGCGTGACTAAGCGCCAGAGCTGCCCGTTAATTACGAAGAAGCTTGTCAACAAATTTAAAAGAGAAATATTTATTTGTCTAGCCAAGTTTTTTTTAATACATAAGTGCAATTTTTTTGTCTCTTTTTATTATTATTTGCAAAGACTTGAAATGTTAAGAAAAAGAAAGACAAATACCCCTGGCTCAGTTTATTTGTTTTGTTTCTAGTTTGTGCATATATAAGTGCATACATAATATCAGTGTATACATAATATCAGTGTATACATAATATCAGTGCATACATAATATCAGTGTATACATAATATCAGTGCATACATAATATCAGTGTATATATAATATCAGTGCATACATAATATCAGTGCATACATAATATCAGTGCATATATAATATCAGTGCATACATAATATCAGTGCATACATAATATCAGTGCATACATAATATCAGTGCATACATAATATCAGTGTATACATAATATCAGTGCATACATAATATCAGTGCATACATAATATCAGTGCATACATAATATCAGTGCATACATAATATCAGTGCATATATAATATCAGTGCATACATAATATCAGTGCATACATAATATCAGTGCATACATAATATCAGTGTACATAATATCAGTGCATACATAATATCAGTGCATACATAATATCAGTGCATACATAATATCAGTGCATACATAATATCAGTGCATACATAATATCAGTGCATACATAATATCAGTGTATACATAATATCAGTGCATACATAATATCAGTGTATACATAATATCAGTGCATACATAATATCAGTGTATATATAATATCAGTGCATACATAATATCAGTGTATACATAATATCAGTGCATACATAATATCAGTGCATACATAATATCAGTGCATACATAATATCAGTGCATACATAATATCAGTGCATACATAATATCAGTGCATACATAATATCAGTGCATACATAATATCAGTGTATACATAATATCAGTGTATACATAATATCAGTGTATACATAATATCAGTGCATACATAATATCAGTGTATACATAATATCAGTGCATACATAATATCAGTGTATACATAATATCAGTGCATACATAATATCAGTGTATACATAATATCAGTGTATACATAATATCAGTGCATATAATATCAGTGTATACATACATAATATCAGTGTATACATAATATCAGTGCATACATAATATCAGTGTATATATAATATCAGTGCATACATAATATCAGTGTATATATAATATCAGTGCATACATAATATCAGTGTATACATAATATCAGTGCATACATAATATCAGTGCATACATAATATCAGTGTATACATAATATCAGTGCATACATAATATCAGTGTATACATAATATCAGTGCATACATAATATCAGTGCATACATAATATCAGTGTATACATAATATCAGTGCATACATAATATCAGTGCATACATAATATCAGTGCATACATAATATCAGTGCATATATAATATCAGTGTATACATAATATCAGTGCATATATAATATCAGTGTATATATAATATCAGTGTAGTGTCCACTAGATGTCGCTGTCGCACAGAGACAGCATTCGACGAGCGCTTTCTCACTGCTAATTTCTCAAATAACTGCCTGTTTCCATGTTTCTTACTCTGAGTGTTTGTTTTCGTTATCTAGTTGGCTAGCTGATGCAGATCGACGCAGACTCGCGGAGTAACGCTCCATCTAGCGGCGCGGTGACGTCAGTCGCGTGATTTGCATATCTCGGCGTATAAAAGCTGTGATTCTGCGCTTTTCCCCACACTGCTGCGTCTGCTGCTGGAGAGTGAACCACTTTAACTACCAACACACACCCTGGTAAGCACGAGAGCCTCTCCTGTTTGCGTATTAAATGCGTTCATGTAGCATAACATCATGCGCTTTTCTTTTAAATGATCTTTTAATGATAGGCTAGATTCGCGCTTTCAGAAAATGCTCTCTCTCCCTCTCACACGCACAACTGGCGAATGTATTGTGCTGTGAATGTATCGTTTTACAGGAAATGTGACTGTTAATCGCTACATTTATGGGATTTTTTTTGGGGGGGGGTTGCGCGATGTGTGCCAGAGACAATAGATGCATGCCGTTTCTTTGTTGGGGAATCAATGAGCCTGATCGGTTTTGCATTCTACGCCCTAAAATATGGCATAGCCTAAATGTTAGGATAAATGTGCTCGGGTCAGTGCAAAAGCTGAAAGGGTGTTTTATAGCCTGCCGTGACGATGATCTGAAGTGAAACGCGAGCAGGAAAGGGCGGTGGTTTCTGAAGACTGTGGTGCAACAGCAGCGCTTCCTCCTGCACAGTTACTGCGTTACACTCTCTATCTAGTGCATTTTAAAGCACATTTCTATTCTTTAGTCATGCATTAGCATGCAAACTGTAACCAAATACAAAAGGTTGGGGAAATATCTTGAAAAGCCAAATATGAATATTAATGGAGATCACGTGTGTTTCTCAACATTAACAGCAAGCCATTTCCTTTCAGACCTACTGCAAACATGTCTGACAAGCCAAATCTCGAGGAGGTGACCAGCTTTGACAAAACCAAGCTGAAGAAAACAGAAACGCAGGAGAAAAATCCTTTGCCCTCAAAAGAAAGTAAGATCCCTCACACTTCCCTTTGAGGAACAAACATGATGATGATGATGATGATGATGATGAAACCTTTTGCTCTTGTGTTCCAGCCATCGAACAGGAGAAGCAGGCGTCTTCATGAAACTCGCTCGCCACACTTCTATGCACTGTACATTCCACATTGCCTTCTTTTTCACGTCTTTTCGCTGTTTAACTTTTAACGGAAAAATATGACCTAAGTCGCATTGTGATTGGACAACCAAAAAAAAAAAAAAAAAAGACGACCGTGCAGCCCTTTGTTTCTGTGCCCACATACTCCTCTTTTTGTAAACCGCACCACTGATATTCTGATGAAGTTTGTCACGGAGGAGGAGGAGCCGGGGGCGGGGCCAAGGATTTGAGTGACACATACCAGAGACTCGCTCTTGTAACATCTCTGCTCAAATGCTTAAGTCATGCAGTGTTTTTTTTTGTATGTTGATGTCTTGGAATGCACAATTTTTGTTTTGTAATGCAAATAAAAGTCTGTAATATTCAGATCATCCTTTTTAAACGTTTGTTCTGTGCTTGTCGCTTTTATGTGTCGTTTTACACAGCCTACATGTTTTATAATTCTGTTTTGCAAAAAGTTCTAGCCAATTATTAATTTTCAAGCTTCTTGAGACGGGGTTTTCCATGCAGGCCTTCCAAGTTGTTTTAATGACCCTTTAAACCTTCACAATATGAGGGAAGAGCAAAAATCTGACAAAGTTATTAGGGGAAGCTACAGGTTTTCTTTTACTATGCAAACAAATAAGAAACTCAAACATTTGACTACAACATAATCCGTTATTAATATTTGATTTCTTTGTATGACCGCATGTTTATCACAAAATCAAGCACAACTACACTATGACTACAAAATCTATAACATTTGACTAAAGGGTGCCGGGGTCAGTTCTACTGGAGCAGACGTCACTTTCAGGTACAGACCTACATGTAAAATTAATTTCAGTCCAAAACACTCCCTAAACTTCAATGCCCTCATCCTTTATGCAGCTCAATATTATTCTAATCCTGTTTAGTGAAATGTTTAAATATTTTACCCAGCCATGAAAAATAGACCAATCTTTATTAAAGTTACAATAAGACAATACATATCAAAGTATGACGGCAGGAACATTAGGCTGCTGTCACTTTAAGAGCGAATGCTCTTGTGTTTACACATGCGTTTATCAACTGTTGTTTATATGTCTGTGTTGTGTTTTTAATATGCTTTAAGACAAACCATGTGCAAAGTTATGTCTTAGTATTTTCTCTTTAAAACTGAAAGACGTTTGAAATCGCTGGTGTTTCTGACGTCACAAACTGCCTTTTAACCAATCACGTCAGCGTGTGGGCGGGGCTTTAGCATATCATTAACTTCTCTGAAGCAGCAGGAGTCTCAAGAGAAGCAGGTTATCCTGTTATATTTTCATCCCGTTATAAAATCAGGTACAATTAGTGATATAGCAGCTGAATTATGTATATGATGTATATTACGATGTTGTGATGTGCCTTTCTCCACTGATGTTCAAAGCGTTTCTAAGGATGCTGAGACTGAGATGGCGAACGGGGACATGCTAACATTAGCAACACATTATTAGCTGTTTGATAATGTAGTCAAGCGAAAGGCTAGTCATATTAATGACCGCTATGTGTCCGACGCAAGCGGCTCCTCCCCCAGTTTCTGCTGAAGCCGATACGGAAGTGACTTAAACTGCAGTTCACAGACTGGCCACTAGAGACCGGCTCCAGAAGGGAGCAGAATCTCATTGCGCTCCATGTTAAAATGCCCAACTTCACAGCAGAATAACACATGTTTACAGTCTGGGACAAACTGTGGTTTTGGTCTGTACGGCTAATTTTGTCCTTCATGACGACTGTGAGGGGGGTGAATGTTTTTATAACTCATTCGTTTACATTATATAAAGCCTTAAAATTCTGCATAATTAAGGGCGTGGCCACTTTGAGTGACAGGTGGATTGCCGTTTGTCTGCTGTCTGTTAGTCATCACGTCACCTCAGCGCCGCCCACGTCCTGCCTCTTTGCCCATGTACTGTTATCTGGGCGTGATGCGCGATGGCGCGCTGCCAGGATGGCGACAGCCAGCTCGTCTCTACTGTACACTTCACAACTGCTCTTCAGAATCCTACAGGTGACGTCACGAACACTACGGCCATATGTTTTTACAGTCTATGGTCCGACGTTGTAGAGAGCGATACCATTGTGCAGAGTTTACAACTTGAGTAAAGTTGAGCGAGTGGATCTCTGAGCTGGTGTGAGTCAGTGGATGCGGGGCTCATTTGCATATTCATGAATCCACGTATACTTAATGAAGCAAGGGTGTCGAGTTACATTCAAGCTATTTTAAGGTACAAATTCATTATTTTCAAAAACTTTAAATATGTAATTTTAGTGATCAAAGATGAGTTTCAAGGGATAGAATTATTGACTACAGTGGGATTTAAGATATAAGATATAACTTTAAGATGTTTTTACGAGGATATTTAACACAATTTAGTTATCTCTTCAAGCGCAAGATGATGTGACAGAGAACTCAATTTAGTATTCAAATGCAGTCAGATGGTAATGAGTAACGTGTCCCTTTCGCATCTTGAATTTTGAAATTGTCAAGGCTTAAAGGGGCAGTGTGTAAGTTTTAGCGGCATCTAGTGGTGAGGTTGTGAATAGCCACCACCCACCCCTACCTTTCAAAGCACGTGCAGAAGCTAGGGTGGCCATCACAGGACAAAGATGTGGTCGTCTGAGACAGCAGAGAGTAGCTAGCGCTCTGTAGAGAAGTTTGTCCCTTTAGGGCTACTGTAGAAACATGGCGGTGCAAAATGGCGACTTCACTGTAAGGGACCCTCGGTGTGTGTCGATAGAAACGGCTCATTCTTTATGTAGTCTTTATACACCCCTGAAAACACAGTTATGATAATAGATCCTCATAAATATTACACACTGCACCTTTAAACTCTGTCCCGAGTGTTGTTCGCTAAATTATAGCGTTATATTTTTCATTATATGTTTACTTCTATAATGTTGTCTTTGTGACCTGTTTTTGATTCAGCCCTTTAGTAATATGCAAGTGTAACCGTTTCAACATGAACAGAAGCAGTCCGATCGTATCATTACACGCGTGTGTGTCTCCAGTCTGTGTG
>CM031951.1:5931867-5949367 GCA_018749465.1 Paracanthobrama guichenoti | reverse complement strand
ATCAGAAATTCTTGCTCTTTATTCTCAAACAAATATCTGATGAACAAATGCAGCTCGTGTCCGTCTTACTTCAGTTCACCGCAGGCGTACGTCAGGTTTGGGTGAAGGGATGAGATGCAGAGAAAATGGCTTTCATTAGACAGTAAAATAAAACTGCACAGGATCTAAAACAAGCACTCAAATGCAGAATGCTCAGGCAATGCATTGCAAGATTAATACTTAATATATTCATCTGTTTTCCCTTTGAATTTGAGATGTCTGATTGGCGGATAGTTGTTCTTGTTTTAAGCACAAGCTCACTTTTCAGTAAACAAAACGTATAGGCTGTTTGAAATCAGTATTTGTGATTCATCTGCAGCTGGCTCATGGATCAGAGCTCTTTATTGAAGAATTTTCTGAAATCTCTCTGGAGGAAATGAATGAGAAGCAGGACGGTCGTCGCTCTATTAACTCGACTCAAATGGACGTCGGCCATCCAAAATTAACATGCAAGTTCCCTTTTTGAAGTCATCCGCAAATGTCTGCTTGTCTTGTCGCTGGTTGCCATCTGGTATGGTTTCATATTGACAGTTTTGCATTAAGCTGTGGTGAGGTCTTTTCATTAAACAGTTATATATCTGCATTATTTACATAAAACACTTTGGGAACAGTGTTAAAGTCTGCCATTTAAACAGAGACAAACATCCAAATCAAAATGATTTTGATTCATTCTCCTTGTACTTAAAATTATCAAGAAATTGATTAAATATTTATAAATAAAAATCAGTAATGAATATCCCAGAGACTCAAATGAGACAATGGGTTTAAATAATCACAGTCTCTTCAGTTCCATAAAATCATATAGTCGATATATATTTCGATATAGTCCACTTGAGACATTCTACTAACTATTGCTAACATTGCAACTGTACACTCACCTGTCAGGATTATTAGGAACACCATACTAATACTGTGTTTGACCCCCTTTCTCCTTCAGAACTGCCTTAATTCTACGTGGCATTGATTCAACAAGGTGCTGAAAGCATTCTTTAGAAATGTTGGCCCATATTGATAGGATAGCATCTTGCAGTTGATGGAGATTTGTGGGATGCACATCCAGGGCACGAAGCTCCCGTTCCACCACATCCCAAAGATGCTCTATTGGGTTGAGATCTGGTGACTGTGGGGGCCATTTTAGTACAGTGAACTCATTGTCATGTTCAAGAAACCAATTTGAAATGATTGGAGCTTTGTGACATGGTGCATTATCCTGCTGGAAGTAGCCATCAGAGAATGGGTACATGGTGGTTATAAAGGGATGGACATGGTCAGAAACAATGCTCAGGTAGGCTGTGGCATTTAAACGATGCCCAAATGGCACTAAGGGGCCTAAAGTGTGCCAAGAAAACATCCCCCACACCATTACACCACCACCACCAGCCTGCACAGTGGTAACAAGGCATGATGGATCCATGTTCTCATTCTGTTTACACCAAATTCTGACTCTACCATCTGAATGTCTCAACAGAAATCGAGACTCATCAGACCAGGCAACATTTTTCCAGTCTTCAACTGTCCAATTTTGGTGAGCTCGTGCAAATTGTAGCCTCTTTTTCCTATTTGTAGTGGAGATGAGTGGTACCCGGTGGGGTCTTCTGCTGTTGTAGCCCATCCGCCTCAAGGTTGTGCGTGTTGTGGCTTCACAAATGCTTTGCTGCATACCTCGGTTGTAACGAGTGGTTATTTCAGTCAAAGTTGCTCTTCTATCAGCTTGAATCAGTCGGCCCATTCTCCTCTGACCTCTAGCATCAACAAGGCATTTTCGCCCACAGGACTGCCGCATACTGGATGTTTTTCCCTTTCCACACCATTCTTTGTAAACCCTAGAAATGGTTGTGCGTGAAAATCCCAGTAACTGAGCAGATTGTGAAATACTCAGACCGGCCCGTCTGGCACCAACAACCATGCCACGCTCAAAATTGCTTAAATCACCTTTCTTTCCCATTCTGACATTCAGTTTGGAGTTCAGGAGATTGTCTTGACCAGGACCACACCCCTAAATGCATTGAAGCAACTGCCATGTGATTGGTTGATTAGATAATTGCATTAATGAGAAATTGAACAGGTGTTCCTAATAATCCTTTAGGTGAGTGTATGTCAACTAATATATTAGAGTATTAGTAGTTAGGTTTAGGTTAGTATAATAAGTTGACATAGTTACTAGTAGTTAGTAGAATGAATGTTGGGAGCATCAGAATAAAGCGTTAGCAGATATTAAGCACAGTCTACTAATACTCTCATGGCTGCATGTTGACATGGAGATCCAAAGTTACTTGTAGTTAGTAGAATGATTAAAGTGGACAGAATAAAGTGTAATCAAACAGAGATGCTGTTCTGCTTCACTGTTGCTCTAAATGTGTCATTTCACACATAAATATGTGTTATATTTTCCAAGGCTTGTAGGTAGCTGTGTGTCTTTTTCTGATTAAAGGAAACTCCATTTAAAAGCATATAAATACACTCAGATAACCCACAAGCACACATGCACATCTGGCCGTAAATGCTCCAGGGGATCCGGGGAAGATGTTTGTTTACACTTCTGCTCCATTATCCAGAATGTATTCATGGGAAAACTAATGATAAAGCTCAGACCAAAAGAACTGATAGCATTCAACGCATCATGTGAAATGTCTTTGTCTCTCACATGCACCAAAAATAACCCAAAACATCTGGGAATATCAGTAATATAAATAGTCAGACAACACTTGCTTCTCCAGTAAATGTATCTTGATTTAAGAATGTTTAGATCATCATTTTATTTTTATTTTTTTGCAGTAGAGAATTCTCAGGGCTGTGTTTGCCAGGAAAAAGCCCAATCACTGCCAACTCACTATGCAAAATTTATGATGATGTCATCGCCACTGGTTACATTGTGATTACTGAACATTCTATCGGTGGAAGTTTGAAAACCTCCACTGGCCTTTGAATGGTTAGGGGTTGGAAGATATTTTTCCTAACTATTTTTGTTTGTTGTCAAAGAAGCACAAAATTATGACAATGACAGCTATTCCTTTAATATTGATGCCTCTGATGTGTGTCTGTGTTTGATGTGTATTAATGCTTCGGCTTATAGGTCAAAGGTCAAACTATCCTGAGAAATGTGCATTGTTTTGTTTTTTCAATGTTAGCCTCATGACAGCTGAATGAATGAAACATTCAGACCACAAAAGTACCTTGTTCTGAGGTACTGACCTAAATCTTCGGGCATTTCACAACATCAGCCAGTCAAGCTGTTAGTTATGCAATAGACCTTTTTTTCTATCTTTGCAGCTAAATAGTCCCATATTCTCCAGATTACAATCTGGCATTCCTGAGCAGATCGTCACAAATGCAGGCAACAGTTTGCCATATCATGCTTTTATCAAGTCTTGATGTGTTTCTGGCTCTACTAGAGCAGGTTTTCCTGCTTGAATGCTCCTCTCTTCCCAGCCTGTCAGTAACTCTGTTTAGTTCCTGAAGCCCATCCTCCTGAAAAGCACACTGTGCTCTGATTGGTCGGCTGGAGCAGTGTGTTGTGATTGGTGTTTGGGAAATGCCCCGCCCCTTACCATACCGGCAGTTTCAACACACTACTAACTAATTCAACCAGGCCTAGTGCAAATATTATTATTATAAGTGTGAATCAAAAAATTAAAAGCGTCACCATTGGTCCAGTAGTTGTAGACTGACAGCTCCTCCTCTGATGTCACTCCCCTCTTCCATTGATTAATAAAACCCAGGAAAACAACTTCACATAAGTTTAAGATTTGTGCAATATCATTTTAATGTGTTTAAAGCTTTGATTCATGCTCGTTATTTTTTTTAAATGCGTTTTTAATTTGATTCACGCTTACAATAATAATATTTGCATCATTTATTTCATTTACAGTCACAGATCAAAATCTAAAAACACATGTGGTGCATTTGGCAGGAAGTTACTCCCATACCCGCTTCTTTATTCTGCGTATGAATTATTATAATGAGGAATATTGTGACGTGTTGGTTCCTGGAAGAAAACTCAAGACGGAGGTGTTTCAGGAGTTCAGGAACAATGATATAGAAATATAACGTTTTCAGACACATTTTTACAGGTAAATGAAAATGCATTATAATTTAAATTTATATTAAATGCAATTAGTTATGCTAATTTAAAGTGCTTTTTTGTCTTATGTAAGAAGGACGTAAGTACATCTTCATAAAAGCACTTATAGCAAACTAACTATAATGTCATTTCTATTGAATCATGTATTTCAAGTCGTAAATTGAAAGTGAAAGTGTGCTTATTTACGTACACTTAAGTGACCTTTTATATATTATATGTGCTGTAAAAATATTCCACCTTTTAACCTAAAAACTTAAGTTGCTACCTTAAATTTTTAAGTATAACGGAGTAATTTCAACTTAAATTATATTAAACTGACTTAAAACTCGAGTTGAATCTCATATAGCTTACAAAAAGATGAAATTGCTTAAGTTACTTTGATATGTAAAAACATAAATTGCCATGATTTACTGGTCATATCATTTTTACAGTTTAGATTAGAACTGCACTACAAGTGCACATTTAATACTTCCCTTTCACAAGGGAATATCTGCAAATCATCTTGCAATGGCCGAGGACCGGCTTGCATTCTCTAAAAACAGTACCAGATTAAGGAGGCAGAGTCAAACTACGCCTGGGTTTACCCGTTCAACAGATGGAATAGGGAGAGAAAGGATTCAGATCATGTTGATGAAGCATGTATGACGGCTTTAAGAACAACACGTTTATCAGGGACAGTTGGCAGGTGTTCAGATCATCTCATTCTCCTCTTTCACACACTCACTGGTGCCAAGCAGAACTTGTGGACTTCTATCACATTTCATGCGCTGATTTGGGGGATTAACAATGCAAAATGTGTTATACTTTTTTATAGGAAACTCAAAGAAATATGTGCGGATCTGACAATGACTAAATCAACAAGAAATCAAAATCAACCCGATTTATGTTCATAATCCACATTCACAATCGTATGCCATGCTTGACTTATCAGTGCATTATTCCAAATAAAACAATGATGTCATCATAATATCTGCTCCTAAAAGCTTTCAGCTGACGTCATTAATTCCTTTATTTTTCAGATCCTCCCATCCAATCAACTGCCTCCATTCTGATGTGTAAAATCATCACTATTCATGATCCAATCAATTCCTGATTCTCTTCTGTTTTCTTATTAAATAACCATTTCTTGTTGAAGATAACAGATTACAGATGCTGATACTGGAAAAAATAAATAATCAAAAATGAAGTGAGTTTGTGCTTAAAACAGGAACAAATATCTGACAATGGGGTTAAAAAATAATCTTGTTTTCCCTTTGAATTAAGTTTATTTCTCTGACTCCACTGGCAGATATGGGTTCTTGTTTTAAGCACAAACTCACTTATTTTTTATACATTTTTCAAGTATCTTCAGTCATGTTGCTTCTCCAGTCTTGATTTATGAATGTTTAGATATTTGTGCTGGAAAACGCTGAGGAAGAAAGGGTTACTTTCACAAGGTGCTTATGACATTAGCAATACCATTTTAAAAGATCCTTATTTGACATGAAATATAGTTATGTTATATATAATTAACTTACACACACACACACACACACACGTATATAGTCAATGCCGATTGTTTCAAAGCAGCTTCACATTGTTAACAGGAAAATAATGCAACAGAATTTGTACAGCCGTTCTGGTGAAACGGTGATGTTCTCCAGCTCATTTCAGTATCATATAGTGTCAATGCGGGCAGATCGGGAATATAGATGAGATTTAGGAGTCCCCAACTGAGCAAGCCAAAAGCCAGAGGCAACGGTGGCAAGGAACCAAAACTCCTTCAGGGTCAGAATGGAGAAAAAAACCTTGGGAGAAACCAGGCTCAGTCGGGGTGCCAGTTCTCCTCTGGCCGACGAACAAACAGTGTATGATTATAATTCTGGCAACATTGCAGGTCTTAAGTCATATTAGGCAAATAGATATTCGTAAGATTATTCGAAAGATTGGAGTCGTCACGCCGGAGACGGGTTTAATGAGGATGTCGTGTCGATGCAGCATTTACAGGGGGAGTTTATTTGACATGTTCTCTGCAGACACTTCAGGGATGAGTTGGTCATGTCCAGGCGCTGGTCCACCATCTGATCTGGACACGGCCCGGATCCGGCTGACTGCAGTAAACCTCGGGATAAAAAGAGAGACTAACATTAGCGTAGATGCCATTCTTCTTATGATGTAACGAGTACATCAGGTGTCATGGGAAGTGTTCCCGGTTCCGGCTGACCTAGTTAATGCAGCCTAACAATCATTTACTGATTTGAATAATAGAGATTGATAATGTTTTATGTGTAAGCCATAGTAAAGAGTTTAGCCAATTCTTCCTCTCCTATAGCAGTGAATGAATGTAATTTTTTCTCAGTGACACAACAATGCTCTGTCTGATGTGACACTGTAGTAGACGGCTGCATGGTTATCATTTTCTTCCTAATATTATCGATCTTACACATAAAGAAGTTCATAAAGTCATTACTGCTGTGCTGTTTATAACCATCAGAAGTAGAAGCTTTATTTTTGGTTAACTTACAACCCTAGGTATTTATTTGATACAGTGGCTGTTTGTTTTCTTCTAAGAGAGTCGAGAAATAAGCAGATCTAGCAGTTTTTACGGCCTTTCTGTATGCGATCATGCTCTCTTTCCATGAATTACGAAAAACCTCTAGTTTTGTTTTCTTCCAGCTGCGCTCCATTTTTCTGGCTGCTGTTTTAAGGGCCCGGGTGTGCTCATTGTACCACGGCGTTGGACTATTTTCTTTAATCTTCTTTAAGCGCCGGGAGCAACTGTGTCTAAAGTGCTGGAAAAAAGAGAGTCAATAGTTTCTGTTGCAAAATCGAGTTCCTCTAGGCTATCTGGGATACTGAGGAGATGAAACTGATGAGGAAGATTATTTACAAAGCAATCTTTAGTGGCGGCAGTGACTTTCATTATCTACATGGATATTAAAATCACCAACAATTAGTACTTTAACTGCAGCCAGTACCACAACCTGGTGGCCTGTATACAGCACAAATGTCAAACGGGATTTATCAATTACACTACATAATGCTACATAAAGCACCTAAACTTCAAAAGAATTATATTTGAAACTAGACTTCTGCGTAATACTGAAGATATTATTATAAATTACAGCAACCCCTCCCCCTTTACCTTTCAGACGCGGCTCGTGTTTATAACAATAATCTTGTGGGGTGGACTCATTTAAAGTAATGTAGTCGTCAGGTTTTAGCCAGGTTTCTGTCAGACACAGCACATCTAGATTATTATCTGTAATCATATCATTAACAATAAGTGCTTTTGGGGAAAGGGATTGAATATTCAGCAACCCAAGCTTTATCATTTGATCTTCTGTATTATATCTGTTGTTTATTTGTTGGACATCAATAAAAATGTTACCGTTAAATGGTCTTGATGTTCTTTTGTATTTACTAATTTGGGGAACAGACACAGTCTCTATGTGATAATATCTAGATGAAAGAGTCTCTATGTGTTGGGATTTATCTGACTTCTGTAACGGGAGACAGCTAGCAGACGGTCGGGTAAGCCAGTCCGTCTGCTTCCTGACCTGGGCCCCAGTTAGTCAAGATTTAGCTTTAAGACCATGTGCCAAATTACTAGAGAGAAGAGCAGCACCACTCCAAGAAGGATGGATGCCTTCCCTCTTCAACAGGTCAGGTCTGCCCCAAAAGCTTTTCCAATTGTCTGTGAACCCTATGTTATTTTGCGGACACCACTTAGACAACCAG
Source organism: Paracanthobrama guichenoti (assembly GCA_018749465.1). Lineage (NCBI taxonomy): Eukaryota > Metazoa > Chordata > Actinopteri > Cypriniformes > Gobionidae > Paracanthobrama > Paracanthobrama guichenoti. Next base: position 5,941,527 of record CM031951.1, on the reverse strand, counting down.
CCATTGAGTGATGATAGTCTGCTAAGTATCTCATCACTCCTTTTAACAGGGAGGGGACCAGAACAATAAACTTTTCGAGACAACATACTTGCGAGTTCACACACCTCTTTAATGTTAATTTTGGTGAACTCCGACTGGCGAAGTCGAACATCGTTAGTGCCGACGTGAATAATAATCTTAGAGAATTTATGATTAGCTTTAGCCAGCACTTTTAAATTTGCTTTGATGTCAGGCGCTCTGGCTCCCGGTAAACATGTGACTATGGTGGCTGGTGTCTCTATTTTCACGTTCCGTGTAATAGAATCACCAATAACTAGGGCACTTTCAACAGGATTCTCAGTGGGTGCGTCACTGAGTGGGGAGAACCTGTTTGATGTTCTAATCGGAACAGAAGAGTGGGTTTTTTGATCCGCGACTATGCCGCCTCACCGTTACCCAACTGCCCTGCTGCACGGGCTCTACAGCCGGAACCGAACAATGTACAACGTTCACTAAGCTAGTCGCATCCAAAGCAGTGTCTAAAGCTGTTACATTCTCACTACTCTCAAATAAAGTCTGGATGCGTGTCTCTAATTCTGAAATCTTCTCCGTCAGCCTGACTATCTCCTTACATTTATCACATGTGAAGCCCTGTTTGCTGGCAGAGAAGGATATACTGAACATGTAGCAGACAGTGCAAGTGACAATAACAGGAGATGATATGGCTTACCGTATTTTTTGACTAATCCAACTCACCACAGTTGGTTGATGGACTCTGATTATTAATCCAAATCACCACAGTTGCTTGATGGACTAGTAAAGGCACGAGAGACAAAACAGGAGACCCGGATGCACGTATGGCAGGCTAACAGGCTAGTGAAAATGCTAACACATTTGATAGTTGTATTCACTTATTATTTTGTGTTCAAAAAAGGGAAGTAATATATATATATATATATATATATATATATATATATATATATATATATATATATATATATATATATATATATATTATATGGTGATTAGATATGGCGATTGCTCCTGATTGATTGCTCCTGTCTGCCTTGCTGCAGAGAGTGTTTTGCTTTTGAATCTCTATTGATATCTTTTCTTTGTTGTTTATAATGCTAAATATAACTTACTCACCACCATATATTGTTTAATATTGCCTATCACGTTAAATTTGACATTCCTAGCTTTTAATCTAAATCACTAAGGAGAATGATAACTGCAGAAGTGGAGGAAATGAGGCAAACGTCTATAAAGAATTGCCCCGCCTCAAAAACCATTTGCCCCGCCTGTTTTTTTTACTTATTTTTAATTTTATTTATTTTTTGCTCTGCAAAATGGAACTCAAACCAGACAAGTAATGTGAACTTGGGTTTTCTGAGTAACGAAGGCATAGCACACAAACAGCACAGATTACTAAATTATTTTAAGTTCGTTCAACAAATTATTGGACATTAAGTAAAGTTAACTAAAAAGTGTTAGTAAGAACAACTGTTGGATTTTAAAGGTGAGGTAAGTGTTATTTCAAAACTGCTTTACAAAACGGACTCGGGCCGAGTGCCTAAACAAACTTGTAGCCAGTCAGCAGTAAGGGGTGTGTCTTCTAATGACAGGGAGAAAAAAGCGCCCAGCGCACGTCATTATTCAAAAGACACGACACACAGGATGGACATTAGCCAAGCAACGACAGAAAGAGAGAGATGGCAGATAAAAGAAAAAAGGGGAAAATGTCAGTGGAACAAAAGAAGGCTTACGATCAGGCAAGAAGTAGGACCTGTGTAAATATCGGATCAGCTTTCCAGCGCTGGAGATAACTCAAGGAGCGAAGGCCAAGGTTGCTTTATTTCTTCTCGATAGGCGAATAACATTGGTTTTGTTTTGTTTCGCTGAACTAATATGCTGGCTTTTGCTTGAATATGCTCGTGTGTGTTGTTCGCTTGTTTGTCCATTTGCAATTGTATTGTCGTTCTCTTCAGCGATGATAAAGACCCGTTCATATTTTCGTTAGTTGGACTGCACGAGCTTGTGCTATCGAGTTGTTCATGAGAACTGTTTGTGTTTTTGTGATGGAAGGGATGACTTTTTCATTGAACATTTGACCTGGATTACCATAGTAACACACAGATTCCGCCATAGTCGTTGCCTGTGCTTCGTATATGTGGGGCGGAGCTATCTGGTAATAGGGGCGTGTTTGTTTTGGTGATTTGAAATATCAACAACGGTTACCAGAAAGCACTTACCCCACCTTTAATTCTCAAGATGGCCATATGTGCCAGGAAAAAAGCCAGTCACTGCCAACTCACTATGTAAAATCTACAATGATGTCATCTCCACTTTATACATAAGTTGACTTCATAAATTTATGTTGATTTCCTTTCCATTATGGTGATCAGTGTTCCCTTTGGTTGGGCACTTGGAACTTCCTTTATATTATTGTAATTCTTTGTGATTGCTGAACATTCAATCGATGGAAGTTTGAAAATGAACTCCATTGAACTTTGAATGGTTAGAGGTTGGAAGACTGTAGTGATATGACCCTGATGTAAATTACAACAAAAAGCATTTTTCATGATACATCTCTTGTGCAATTGAATTTGATCATGCTAACAATAAGAGCGTGGCTCTCCCAGCGCCATTTAACACATTGTACCATGTTTAAATCTGTTCCATCCCCCCATCAAATTAGTGCCAAATGTGTAAATGAGTCCCTTATAAGGGAGATGCTGTGGCCTTTGTAATGTTTATCTATTGTAAAAGACTCTAGTCCAATGAAGTGGGTTTGTTTTCAGGAAAACGTCACACATTTTCCCCAGAATTCCTCACTCCAGAGCAGTAAAGATGATGTAAGTGCATAACTATCTCACTGCCTTTCACCATATTAGGGGCTGGGAAAGGTTTTTTTTCCAGCTGAGGAATGCTGCTCTCCGTATCACACACAATGATCTCTTGTGTTCTGGAGGATTGAATATTCTCATGTGGAAGGACAACTGCAAGTGTGTGCAGATTTAGTGCATATGAGGCAGAGAGGAACTTTAGTTATTCTGAGAGATTGAGTTCTGCTTTAGCCAAACATCAGCTCAAAACTGGAGTAGTTACTCAAGACTGATGTCTGAGGTTAAGGGTTGTGTGGGCCTTACTCAGCTAACAGGGAACATTCTTCCAGTAACATTATTAGAGTGCATTACTTTTTCAGTGCCATTGGCTCTGGAAGTAGTTTTTCCATTCATTTCTCCCATAGGGATTTCAAAAGCATATTGATTGAAGCGTCATAAGCCATGAAGCAAACCAGCCAATCAGCTACGAGGAGAATCACAACACTACAAACTACGAGTTGAAGCTAAAAAGTATTTGAAAAGCTGATTTTTCTGACCCAATTTGTTCTTGTTTTAAGCACAAACTCACTTCATTTTGATTCCTATATTGACTTAATATCTTCAGTAGTTTTGCTTCTCCAGCAAATTAATCTTGATTTAACAATAGAGATATATGAAACTGCTCATCTAAAAGTGTTGATTATATATGTAAAGACAATATGTTTTAAGTTAATTGCAAAATATGCTTATTCAAATACACTATATTGCAATAAGTATTGTGCCGCCCCTCCAAACACTGAGTTCAGGTGTTCAATCCCTTCATGGCCACAGGTGTATAAATCAAGCACCTCACTACTAAATATTCCACGCTCAACTGTTAGTGGGATTATAACAAAGTGGAAGCGATCGGGAACAACAGCAACTCAGCCACGAAGTGACAGGCCACGTAAAATCACAGAGCGGGGTCAGCGCATGCTGAGGGTCACAGTGCGCAGAAGTCACCAACTTTCTGCAGAGTCAATAGCTCCAGACCTAAGGTGTATAGAATGTTAATAGAGTCTTCAGAAGCGCTCAGAACTCAGGGAATCTGAAGAGCGAATGAACACGTCACACAGGAAGTTGTGTGGTTTGGAACCTTGAGACACACAATCAAGTGTTTACAAGCACAAAATGCCTATTCTCTCTAACCCTAACACTCAAAAACATTTGTGTCATGTGCAATAGTTTTAGATGTCAAGAAATCAAGTGTATAAATGTGTGAGACTGCAAAGTAAACGCTGACTGATGCCCTGATCTGATGATCAGATCACATCAGATCATCATCATAATAATGTTTCTGTCTCATAAAACACTGAGGAATTCAATGTGTTACTTGTCATTTCTTTGTAATTATTTGTGAAATTTACTAGCAAGTAATTTCGTTTTATTGGGCCCTATTGTACCAATCCGAGCTCATGGTCTGAAGCTCACGGCGCAGGAGCTCTTAGGGCGTGTCTGAATCCATGTTTGCTAAAAAAAAAACAGCTGGTGTCCGGCTCATGGTCCAAAGGGTCGTCCCTCGTCTCTTAATGAGTCATGGGTGTGTTTTGGGCATAATGTGCAATAAACCAATCAGAGTCTCATCTCCCTTTCCCTTTAAAAGCCAGTTGTGCTCGCACCATGAGCGGATTCACTGTTTACATGAGGAGCGACTGAACGCTTCTCCAGTGTGTGTGTGAGTTTGAGTGTGTGTGTCAGTGTGTGTGTGTGTGTGTGTGCTGATGAGCGTCCCTGTGTGTGTAATAATCAGAGTGTGTGTGTGTGTGTGTGTGTGTGTGTGTGTAATAATCAGAGTGTGTGTGTGTTGTGCACCTCCTATAGGCTCATATTACTAACACACCCTTTAAATAACACACAGATACTGCGCTATTGACTTTAGAGCAGGTTTGTGTTGGTCAGTGGTCAGTGGTTTTCAGTTCCTCACAATAGCAACGCTCCAGCAATGCTCCTGATCACACCTGGTGTTCAGACCAGACGCCCATGGGTGAACAGATGCGCCAGTGCGTTTGATATTTAAACACCGTGGAGCTGGACGTGAACATGAGAACTGCGTTCAGCTGAGACTAGCAGAACACACACGTGTCGCGCCTGGTGTTGCATTGCTCCGGGTGTGTGATATCTTCAGTCATTTCTCTTCTCCAGAAAATGTGTCTTGATTTAAGAATGTTTAAATATTTGTGCTGGAAAACAAGACTAAAGCAATGCATGTTTGTGTCTGATTGTTACCTACAGTCACAAAGCAACACTTTTAGACGTGTCTCAGTCATTCTGAGAAGCAGTGCTTGTGTTTCTGTCTTTGGGCTATGTGTGTGTGTGTGTGTGTGTGTGTGTGTGTGTGTGTGTGTGTGTGTGTGTGTGTGTGTGTGTGTGTGTGTGTGTGTGTGTGTGACATGCAGTCTGGCACAGGAAACATGTGGGGGGCTGATATAGCACCTGTGTGTTCATTTCTGACACCAAAACCCATGTTCACATGTTATCATGGTAGCCCTGATGGTGACGTGAGATTGGGATTTCAGTGGATGTTACAAATGTTTGCAATGATCATGTGATCTGTGTATTTCAGCCCTGACTCCAGCTGTATAAACCTGCGTTCACAGCTGCTCTGAATCTCATGTCATGTTTTCAGGCTCAAGTCAGGGCAGGAAATGTGGCATTGTGAGATTTTAACAGCCCCGCTGCTTTTAGTCTATGACATCATTTCCTGTGTCTCTGTGCTGAGGAAACAAGCAAGAGCCTCTTTAGTTCAAATACATGTTCACTGCAAAACATGATGTTCTTCCTCAGTGTTTCTGCCTCGTTTTCCAGCACAAATATCCAAACATTCTTAGTGCTAAATAGGAAAAGGATCGACCACCTGCAGTTGATTTTGATATTCTAGGGATTATCAACTGGCCAGAGTTTTGAGACCGCAATAGACGTGATGGAGTATAATGCGTTAAGAGCTCGCTCAAGTACTGGGGAGCTAAACCATTTAGTGCTTTGTAAGTAATAAGCAAGATTTTAAAATGTATGCAATGTTTAATAGGGAGCCAGTGCAGTGTTGACAGAACCGGGCTAATATGGTCATACTTCCTTGTTCTAGTAAGAGCTCGAGCTGCTGCGTTTTGGACCAGCTGGAGTTTGTTTATTAAGCGAGCAGGGCAACCACCCAGTAAAGCATTACAGTAATCTAGCCTTGAGCTCATGAACGCATGAATTAACTGTTCAGCATTTTGCATCGAAAGCATGTGCCGTAATTTAGATATATTTTTAAGATGGTAGAATGCAGTTTTACAGATGTTAGAAATGTGGCTTTTGTTTTTTATTTTGTGGATTGTTATACTAACCTTATTTTAACATTCCAATAACATTATTCTGATGTTCCCCTAATGTTATTCTTACATTCCCAGAACTTTCTTATGAAAGGTTTGGTTTTGGTTAGCCAGGAAGGTTTTCTTAGTTTTTGGTTTGTAGAACGTTATTCTAACGTTTCCAAAACGTTCCCCAAACCTCTTCACTCCGATATCATTACCCCACTGTATGTCAGTCATTATAGCAGCAATTTAATCGTTCGATTCAGAAAGTTCATCATTGCACATTATATTTTGGTTGCTAGTAAGTCACAATCATATAACAGTAAAACAATTAGGAAATGCAAAACAAAAATAAGATGGTATAATGCAATTTTATTAGGAAAGAAATCACAAAAATTATTCTATGTAGTCTGTTGTGACCTAGATGTTTGTGTCCACTGCTAAAGAAAACAAGCACTTTTGTAATTACGCTGACTCAAAATGTAATATATATATATATATATATATATATATATATATATATATATATATATATATATATATATATATATGAGATGAGATGAGCTCTGAAGCGTTTGGGCACCAGCTGAGCACACTAAGTTCCTGGACACTCTTTTAAGCTATTTTGCACAGTAACTTCCTCCTTCCGTTCTTTGTGTGTGTGTTTGTGTTTTTCTGTTCCTCCTGCATGTGCTTATTTCCTGTATTTGCAAACATGAATTCAAAAATGAGAGACTGCAAAATCCCTGTAATTTCCAACAGCAGTAGCTCAGTTCAGCAGAGTTCAGAAGCGGACCTGTGAATGTCAGATAATACTGATCCAGTCCTGATCATTAGCAGCACAAACACACCTTTGTTGTAGTTTGCAGAACTAGAGCGCTTAATTAGGAAGTGAAAGAGGCCATATAATGGCAGCAATGATCCTCAGAAACATCTCTGACCGTCACCTGTTAAAAAAACAGAAAAAATGTCTTACATTTGAGTCAAGTTTCCAAGATATGACAATGCTATCTGAAATATTTACTTTCTTTAAAAATACCTGACATTTAATTAAAGAATCATGATAACATTAAATATTGTTATATAATTATACATATTTAGATATATAAATATTATTTATAAATTATATAGTGTAAAAATACATTATATTTAAGAACTAATACTACTACTAATAATAATTATTATTATATAAAATATAATATATATTTATATATAAAAATATAATATATTATTAAATACTATAATTAAAATACTTAACATTTAAGAAATAATAATAAGGAATATTATTATTTAAAAATATAATAATAATAAAACATTCATAATAAATATTACAAATGACATCAAGTGCAATGCAAAGCGTGGGATGCAGTGGAGTAAAGCACGTCGCCACTGAACTCTGTCTGACAATCCCATGGACGAGTCTGGGTTTGGCGGTTGCCAGGAGAACAGGACTTGCCTGACTGCATTGTGCCAAGTGTAAAGTTTGGTGGAGGGGGGATTATGGGGTGGGGATGTTTTTCAGGGGTTGGGCTTGGCCCCTTAGTTCCAGTGAACGGAACTCTCAATGCTTCAGCATACCAAGACATTTTGGACAATTTCATGCTCCCAACTTTGTGGGAACAGTTTGGGGACGGCCCCTTCCTGTCCCAACATGACTGCGCTCCAGTGCACAAAGCGTCAGTCCATAAAGACATGGATGAGCGAGTTTGGTGTGGAGGAACTTGACTGGCCTGCACAGAGTCCTGACCTCATCCCGATAGAACACCTTTGGGATGAATTAGAGCGGAGACTGCGAGCCAGGCCTTCTCGTCCAACATCAGTGCCTGACCTCACAAATGCGCTTCTAGAAGAATGGTCAAAAATTCCCATAAACACACTCCTAAACCTTGTGGAAAGCCTTCCCAGAAGAGCTGAAGCTGTTAGAGCTGCAAAGGGTGGACCAACTCCATATTAAACCCTACGGATTAAGAATGGGATGGCATTAAAGCTCATGTGCATGTGAAGGCAGGCGTCACAACACTTTTGGTAATATAGTGATGTGTATTAGATATAATGTTTGGTGGATCGATCTCTTTGTGGCCTCGCCCCTGTTGAGAAGTTAGATGTTAATGATTAATGATTTTTATTGTGGCAGATGAGAAGTCGAGTGCATGCACACAAACTCTCTAATGTGTGTTGAACTTTGACAATGAATACTTCTTCTTTTACACAAACCTCAGCTTTATATTAACATCCTGTTCAAAGAGAAAGAGAAACGCCTGATGAGGAGGAGGATCGATTCGGCCGTGTGTCGAGACTCTGAAAACATCCCAGTGAACGTGAGGGAGGAAAACACATCAGTGGCTAAAGGTTTAAAACACAAGAACATCATTCATTCTAGTAAATGATAAACCACAAGAGGCTGTGCAACTGAGACCGTTGCAAAAGATCAGCTGGTTAGCAGAAGTGCATTCATGAATCTGAAACTCCATTGAGCTGAAACTAAGATAATTAGATAATTGTCTTGTGCTTGTGTTCAGGATCAGTAAATCCGGCTTTAAAGGTTATGCTGAAGTGAGAAATGGATCTGGTCGATAATGATGTGAGTTCTGTCCTCTCAGACTGTTATAGATTAGAGCCTGTGTGTGTCGTGAAGGGGACAGAGGAGATGCTTGAGTTTAACCCTCATATTCTGACTTCATTTCAATCACAATTACACCAACGTTCAGTCATCATAGCAGAGCTCATTACCAACGGCAGTTACAGCGAATAACAGAGCCAGGAGGAGCTGCGCCGTTACGCTGGACTCACAAGATCTCACAAAACCTCATGACAGAAATGTCTCGGTCACATTTCACCCTAAAACCTTAATACAAAAATATTTATTTATTTATTTATTTATTTATTTATTTATTTATTTATTTAAGTTGTATTTGTTTACTATATATTTTTTTAATTTTAAATTTTATTTGATTTTTATTTTTTATTTTTTTATTTTGTATTTATGTATTTCTTTTTATTTATTTATCTTTTTTATTTTTCATTAATTTTACTTTTGTATTTTTCTTTTAATTTTTCTTTATGTATTTGTTAATTTTTATTTTATTTTATTTACTGTATAATAATTTAACTGTATAAAATATGTTAATTACATATTTAATAATGTATAATTTATAATATATTAATCATATATATATAATTTTATCTTTAATAAAATACTGTAATATATTAAAAAATAAGATACATAAATTACAGGCAGTACACTGATTTATAAATACTTTTTATTATATGTATATATAAATCTTAATTGTATTATATTGCATTAAAGTAAGGAGAATTTGGGGTAAAATATAATTTATTATTTTTTCTTTTGATTTTGGGCTGAAATGTGACTTCTGTGCATATTTAGGGAAGTCCAGTCCATTGTCTGTCCCCCTGGTTTTGCTCATAATTCAGCATTCATAGTTTGCTCTGTTTGTGCAGTTCTGTGATTGGCTGCAGTCTCAGTGAGGCCCATGTGTCCGGTTCATGAAGCGTCTCTCACT
>CM031951.1:5896867-5929367 GCA_018749465.1 Paracanthobrama guichenoti | reverse complement strand
TCCATCCATTGTCTGTCTATCTATCCATCCATCCATCCATCCATCCATTGTCTATCTATCTATCCATCCATCCATCCATCCATCCATTGTCTGTCTATCCATCCATCCATTGTCTGTCTATCCATCCATCCATTGTCTGTCTATCCATCCATCCATTGTCTGTCTATCTATCCACCCATCCATCCATCCATGCATCCATCCATTGTCTGTCTACCCATCCATCCATCCATCCATCCATTGTCTGTCTATCCATCCATCCATCCATTGTCTGTCTATCTATCCATCCATCCATCCATCCATTGTCTGTCTACCCATCCATCCATCCATCCATCCATTGTCTGTCTATCCATCCATCCATTGTCTGTCTATCCATCCATCCATTGTCTATCTACCCATCCATCCATCATCCATCCATCCATCCATCCATCCATCCATTGTCTGTCCATCCATTCATCCATCTATCTATCTATCTATCTATCTATCTATCTATCTATCTATCTATCTATCTATCTATCTATCTATCTATCTATCTATCTATCTATCTATCTATTATCTGTCTACCCATCATCCATCCAACCAACTGATTCCATCACATCATTAAAGTGCAGCAAATGTTTCTTTTTATGATCCATACATTTTATGTATTTCCAGTAAAACATTTTTTTTTTTTTTAAATAAACGTTCCATTAGCAAAATAAAGTGAAGTAAAATTGCATAAAATAAAAATGCCTTGCTTTCAGAATGTGTATCATGACTCATGAATATTTTAGTGAACTTCAGCTTAAAACATGTCAAAAAAACCAAAAAAACAATGGGGCAATGAATGAAAGGTGCATTTACTGAAGACTAAATGTCTAAGGATCATGTGTCATTTTGCATTTCTTTCCTTTTTAACATCTAAACATCTTTTCTGGTGAAATGAGGCAAAGCTAGTGATGAAGCCAGTGTCGTCTGCTATCAGGTCAGCATGGCAGTGAACGGCTGTCAAAACTCCCACTCGGGCAGGATGTGGTCGTGTCGAGCTTTCGAAATAACTCTCTACACTCACGGCCTTCTCTCCTTTTATAGGCAAAGACGACGACAACCACTGTTAGTTATCGCTGTCACGAACGAAACATTTATCCTGCAGTCAGTCATTCTGAGCGGCCCGCTTATGCATCAACTTTGACTGTTGTTAGTTGTTCATATGGAGATGCTCTGAATTGCAACCACTTGCACATGACACTGCAATTCAATAAACTTAATTTAAGTAGTAGAAGACTGGAGTAATGATGATAAACTCAGCTTTGATCACAGAACAGCTGATTTACACTGGAGGAATATTTCACTGCTTTACTGTAAAAGAACAATCATTCCACGCTTTTGACTGGTAAAGCTGCACATTCCCAGTAAATCAATGTCATCCACACACACACACACACACACACACACACACACACACACATGTCCTATGTGTAACAAATTGCTCTTTAGCATTATTTTATTGGGTGTGCCGTCACCTGATTTGCATAATTCATGAATTGGGTGTTAAAAACAGTGCAGAGAGCTCAGATGCACTGAATCCTCACAGGACGAACAGTGAGAGATCTCTGAGGACAGTCGTTTTCATCTTTAATTATTCTCCAGAGGCTCATTAAGATTAATCTCAGCTATATATATATATGACAGAAAAACACATTAGACTTCCTGCTTCGGCTGCTTCCTGAAAACACAGTGGTTAATGAATGAACATTGTCATTTCTCCACATTCCTTCCTCGTGTGACTTTAACCTGGTGTTGCCAACTGGAGAAATAAGCAAACTGCTCTGGAAAACTGAGCCCTAAATAAGCGACGCATGGATTTTGTTACAGTTTTATGTTCTGCAAAAACACTGATGGCTTTTATTTTTTCTAGCACGTTCATTCATACCTTAAATGCAATTAAAATGGTGATTTTTAACGCCCTCAAAACTCGTAAAGCACTCATAAACTCCAGACACTTGCTATCTGTAAGATATTATTTACAAATATAATATATGTGCATGAATTTGATCATTTAACAACTTTCTTACAATTACCTCTAAGGCATAAAGGTGCTGAATCAAATGCCAAAACATTTTACACAGTAAAAATTACTTTTTTTTTGTTTCGTTTTACTCCAATGAAAAAAATCATAATATTATCGCCTATGTGTGCCAACCACTAACAACAAGCCCAAATACACACATTCTGGAAATGAGCTACAAACACAACTCACGACAGAGCCCAGAGTTGCATATAAAGAGAGGACTTGGCAACCCTGTTGTAACCCTGATGAAGGCCCGACTCCTCTTCCTCTTCCTCACGGCTACTTCCTCATAGCAGACGCTGGTGTTAAACACACAGAGCCCTCTGGTGGCCTGAAGGAGCGTCCGCCTGTTTAGTCTGGTAAAATTCCACTCTCTCTGCCGGTGATATATGAGTGTTGGGAGCTGTTCAGTCCAGTTCTGTCTGTAGTTTCTCTGGGATTTAAGAGGAAGTAGTTGCACAGATGAGGAATATGCAGAACTGAAGCTCAGAGGTAAACGGTTATAAAACATTCAGATAGATGCACTGAAAACTTCAAGAAAATATCCTTTTGTCACTGATGACCCCTTGTGGATGGAATTGAGCCATACTAACATTCACTATATTGCCAAAAGTGTTGGGACGCCTGCCTTTCCATGCACATGAACTTTAATGCCATCCCATTCTTAATCCGTAGGGTTTAATATGGAGTCGGCCCACCCTTTGCAGCTCTAACAGCTTCAGCTCTTCTGGGAAGGCTTTCCACAAGGTTTAGGAGTGTGTTTATGGGAATTTTTGACCATTCTTCTAGAAGCGCATTTGTGAGGTTAGGCACTGATGTTGGACGAGAAGGCCTGGCTCGCAGTCTCCGCTCTAATTCATCCCAAAGGTGTTCTATCGGGATGAGGTCAGGACTCTGTGCAGGCCAGTCAAGTTCCTCCACACCAAACTCGCTCATCCATGTCTTTATGGACCGACGCTTTGTGCACTGGAGCGCAGTCATGTTGGGACAGGAAGGGGCCGTCCCCAAACTGTTCCCACAAAGTTGGGAGCATGAAATTGTCCAAAATGTCTTGGTATGCTGAAGCATTAATAGTTACTTTTACTGGAACTAAGGGGCCAAGCCCAACCCCTGAAAAACAACCCCACCCCATAATCCCCCCTCCACCAAACTTTACACTTGGCACAATGCAGTCAGGAAAGTCCCATTCTCCTGGCAACCCCCAAACCCAGACTCGTCCATGGGATTGTCAGACAGAGAAGCGTGATTGGTCACTCCAGAGAACACGTCTCCACTGCTCTAGAGTCCAGTGGTGGCGTGCTTTACTCCACTGCATCCCACGCTTTGCATTGCACTTGGTCCCAATACTTTTGGCAATATAAGTGATGCAAAACATGATGTTCTTCCTCAGTGTCTCTGTCCGGTTTTCAAGCACAAATATCTAAACATTCTTAAATCAAGACGCATTTACTGGAAAACGAGACAGAAACACTGAGGAAGAACATCCTTTCCTCTCAGTGTGTTTGTTTATTATGTTAAAACCTTTAACCTTTAAGTATCAAAGTGTAAATATTTAATCTGGGTCACTTTACAGCCCTCATTGGTTTCTTTGCACAGGGTGATTCCTCCTGCTACAGGTCAAAGGTCAAGCGCTTGCCCCTACATGAGTGTGTGACCTTTGAACTGGTGAGTTACTGAGGTCTACGTCGTTCTGCACACTTAACCTGAAGAGAGGTCATGCACTGTCACTGGGCATTTTAACCACCTACTAAACATTAATAAAAACTATAATAGTGTCTTAGTGATACTAAAATAACACTAATTGATAACTGACTAATTAGTAATTAATAAAATAAATAGTGTCACTGCTCATTAAAAATATATTGAAAATATATAGAATTATATTTTGCATGAAGAAAAAGAAAGGATTATTAAGTTATTTGTCTTAGTGGCATTATTTTAATGATGATTAAGCAGTTTTACTGTAATTCATCTGAATGTTGTATTTTCTACAGTTCCAATTCTCATTATTCTCATTAGACGATCATTTATGTATTTAGCAGATGCAAATATCCAAAGCTATATAGAAGAGCCAACAATATTCATAATCCTTTCTTCTTTTTAAAATTATTTTAGGATTAGATTATCACTATAATTCTTTATTGTGTTGCAGTATTAAGTGATACCTGTATAAAATCAGTGCATGAAGATGTTCTGCAATATAAAAACCTCCTGAGACTGGATTATGAAGGAATGTTCATCCTTCGAGCTCTCAAACGCAGTGTTTGGTCTCGGGTAGCTGCATATTTCTGCTGTCTAATGACAGGCTCTGGGGCGAATTCAAGCGTGTTTCGTCCTGATGTGGAATAATCTCCTGTCAGACAAACTGCTTTTGCCCCCAGGAGCCGACTAACATCCGAACGACACAGAAACTCACGACTGCAGGACGTTTAAGGACAGGCACGTCTTCAGGTTCACCTCATGAGATGCTGCTTAACTCTTTCCCCGCCAGCATCTTTAACCCTCTGGTGCTCTTCTGTCATTTTTGACCAAAAAAATGTATGTTGTTTTATTTTTTTTCGTCATCGGAATGGTGAAGGTGAAATGGTCCTGAGAAGAACAGTCACACTTGTGCTCCTGAGTCTAGTGGAAGCGTATGGTACTGCGCCCAAATTAAATCTGAACGGATTTATTGACATATCAACCTCAAATTTGGAACAAAACTTGGTTTCACTTTATTTTGATGGTCCCTTTTGAACACTATAAGTAGCATTGCACCTACATGTCTACCAACTCTCATTGAAGTGTAGAGTTTTAGTAGACTGGTAGGGTTAGGGTTAGAATAAGTCTGTAGTTAGTAGAAAGTCTGTTGGGAGCATCAAAATAAAGTGTTACCCAAAACTTGTTTAGCTGTATGGCTTTGGTTTTCTCACAGTTTTGTGTTTCATATAAAATAAAATAAAATAAAATAATATATATATATATATATATATATATATATATATATATATATATATATATATATATATATATATATATATATATATATATATACACTCAGCTAAAGGATTATTAGGAACACATACTAAAACTGTGTTTGACCCCTTTCGCCTTCAGAACTGCCTTAATTCTACGTGGCATTGATTCAACAAGGTGCTGAAAGCATTCTTTAGAAATGTTGGCCCATATTGATAGGATAGCATCTTGCAGTTGATGGAGATTTGTGGGATGCACATCCAGGGCACGAAGCTCCCGTTCCACCACATCCCAAAGATGCTCTATTGGGTTGAGATCTGGTGACTGTGGGGCCATTTTAGTACAGTGAACTCATTGTCATGTTCAAGAAACCAATTTGAAATGATTCGAGCTTTGTGACATGGTGCATTATCCTGCTGGAAGTAGCCATCAGAGAATGGGTACATGGTGGTCATAAAGGGATGGACATGGTCAGAAACAATGCTCAGGTAGGCCGTGGCATTTAAACGATGCCCAATTGGCACTAAGGGGCCTAAAGTGTGCCAAGAAAACATCCCCCACATCATTACACCACCACCACCAGCCTGCACAGTGGTAACAAGGCATGATGGATCCATGTTCTCATTCTGTTTACGCCAAATTCTGACTGTCTCAACAGAAATCGAGACTCATCAGACCAGGCAACATTTTTCCAGTCTTCAACTGTCCAATTTTGGTGAGCTTGTGCAAATTGTAGCCTCTTTTTCCTATTTGTAGTGGAGATGAGTGGTACCCGGTGGGGTCTTCTGCTGTTGTAGCCCATCCGCCTCAAGGATGTGCGTGTTGTGGCTTCACAAATGCTTTGCTGCATACCTCGGTTGTAACGAGTGGTTATTTCAGTCAAAGTTGCTCTTCTGTCAGCTTGAATCAGTCGGCCCATTCTCCTCTGACCTCTAGCATCAACAAGGCATTTTCGCCCACAGGACTGCCGCATACTGGATGTTTTTCCCTTTTCACACCATTCTTTGTAAATCCTAGAAATGGTTGTGCGTGAAAATCTCAGTAACTGAGCAGATTGTGAAATACTCAGACCGGCCCGTCTGGCACCAACAACCATGCCACGCTCAAAATTGCTTAAATCACCTTTCTTTCCCATTCTGACATTCAGTTTGGAGTTCAGGAGATTGTCTTGACCAGGACCACACCCCTAAATGCATTGAAGCAACTGCCATGTGATTGGTTGATTAGATAATTGCATTAATGAGAAATTGAACAGGTGTTCCTAATAATCCTTCAGGTGAGTGTATATATATATATATTTATGCCTTTTTCATAATAATAAAGTCTGTGATCGTCACACAGCGCTTTATACAGTACGCATCGTTTCAAAGCAGCTTTACTGTAATACACAGGAAAACAACAGAGTAATATTGCAATATTCATCAGTTTATGAAACAAGTTACATTTTAGCTGTAAATCAGCTAAATTGTTAATATTTTGGATTAGTTTTTATTTTTATATTTTCTGTTTTCATTTTAATTTTAGTTAAAGTTTTAGTCATTTTGTTGTTTTTATTTTTTTATTTAATTTGTTTTCAGTTAAAGTTTATTTTATTTCAAGTGACGAAGATATTTTATGGTTTAATTTTGGTTTTAGTTAACTAATAACGCAGCTTTACAGACAGTAGTGTCATTATTCAGCTCAAGAAAGACATGATGTTAAAGATATAGCCTTTAAAGAGAGCAACTGTTTTATGCAATTAATGATTTTTACTGCAAGCTAAAACATTTAAAAAAATAAATAAAAAAGGTACGATTTTTAATGTTTCTGAGAGAGTCTCTCCTGCTCATGAATCTGCTCATAACTCCAGTAGATCAGTGTAATACTCCTCCAGTGTAGATCAGCTGTTCTCTGTGTGAATATATAGTAAAGTGTGATTTATTCCTGTGATCAAAGCTGAGTTTATCATCATTACTCCAGTCTTCAGTGTCACATGATCCTTCACTAATCATTCTCACATGAGGATTTATGATTATTATCAGTTCATATTTCTGTGGAAACTGATACATGTTATTTCTCAGGATTCTTTGATCAACAGAAGAACAGCGTTTATCTGAGAGAGACTCTTCTGTAACATCATATCTTTTGATCAATTTAATCCATCCTTGATGAAGAAAAGTATTATTATTATTATTATTATTATTATTATTATTATTATTATGAAATCTGACTGACCCCAAACTCTTGAACAGTAGCGTATGGAAGGTGTTTTACATTCAGCATAAGAACATATGCATAGTGATCACTGAAAAATGTCACAGCGAATCTTGGAAGATCAGCATGTTTATAGGGTTTGATGATGGACATTTGAAGGAAACTCTAGCGCCCCCTTGAGGTGAGGACACAGTAACACATGTATGTTCAGCAGCACACGCCTGTCATCTGTGTAGGCCTGAGCAGATGTTAGCGTTCACATGGAGATGCAGAAACCATAAAACTGGAGTAATGATGGATATTCTCTTTTCTTGCACATCTTGGCAGGCCTGAGACTTAATAATAATGTGAAGCACTTCAAAGAGCGTTCCAGCTGCTCATGACAAGCCCGAACACAGTTCCTCGACTATAGTGACGAGAACTTCCCCGTTTGAACTCTTTCAGCTTCACCATACGAGCAGATCATCAATGCATTGAATCCTATAGATCATATTTGATACGCAAAAGACCTCTAAATGATCAAAAGTGCTCCAGTCCTTCTGTCTCTGACTGATAGTTTAGACTCTTTTATCAAGTCTTTTAGTGTAATTGTACAAACGGCTCGGGCTTGTGCTTTACTGTCTTTAAATCTAAGAATCTAAGAATAACTTTCATATTGATAGTAATATTTCAACCGAGGTTTACTTTGATTATCCAGACATCATTTAATATAAAAATCAAATATGATCATCAGGCTTTTGAGGAAGGTTTATTAGTTCATCTGTCAATCATCATTGCATTATATGATTTAAAACTACAGATCATAAAACTAAGCATTAAATATCATCTTACTAAGACATATTATTGGCAGATATTGATATTTATATGCATTTAAGCTGTTGTCATTGATTTACCAGCATCAGAATTTCATATTAATATCAGCTTCTGTAGCAAATTCCATATTTTTTCTCAGTTTGGGGCTCTGAATAAAATTGAGCCCCATATTTTCACTGTATGAGCCATTAAAAGCCTGATGGATCAAAGGTGTTCTATCGGGATGAGGTCAGGACTCTGTGCAGGCCAGTCAAGTTCCTCCACACCAAACTCGCTCATCCATGTCTTTATGGACCGACGCTTTGTGCACTGGAGCGCAGTCATGTTGGGACAGGAAGGGGCTGTCCCCAAACTGTTCCCACAAAGTTGGGAGCATGAAATTGTCCAAAATGTCTTGGTGAAGCATTAAGAGTTCCTTTCACTGGAACTAAGGGGCCAAGCCCAACCCCTGAAAAACAACCCCACCCCATAATCCCCCCTCCACCAAACTTTACACTTGGCACAATGCAGTCAGGCAAGTCCCGTTCTCCTGGCAAACGCCAAACCCAGACTCGTCCATGGGATTGTCAGACAGAGAAGCGTGATTGGTCACTCCAGAGAACACGTCTCCACTGCTCTAGAGTCCAGTGGCGGCGTGCTTTACTCCACTGCATCCCACGCTTTGCATTGCACTTGGTGATGTAAGGCTTGGATGAGCTGCTCGGCCATGGAAACCCATTCCATGAAGCTCTCTACGCACTGTTCTTGAGCTCATCTGAAGGCCACAGAAGTTTGGAGGTCTGGAGCTATTGACTCTACAGAAAGTTGGTGACTTCTGCGCCCTGTGACCCTCAGCATGCGCTGACCCCGCTCTGTGATTTTACGTGGCCTATCACTTCGTGGCTGAGTTGCTGTTGTTCCCAATTGCTTCCACTTTGTTATAATCCCACTAACAGTTGAGCGTGGAATATTTAGTAGTGAGGAAATGTCAGGAATGGACTTATTGCACAGGTGGCAACCTATCACGGTACCACGCTTGAGTTCACTGAGCTCCTGAGAGCGACCCATTCTTTCACAAATGTGTGTAGAAGCATCTGCATGCCTAGTGCTTGATTTATACACCTGTGGCCATGATGGGATTGAACACCTGAACTCAGGGATTTGGAGGGGCGGCACAATACTTCTGGCAATATATATATACCTGAAGAGTTCAGATGCAAAAGCCTCTAAAAGCCACTTCGGTCAAAAATGAGATAACGATACTGAGTGAATGCTCTCCGCATATAGTATAAGTTCATAAAATACTTTATATAGTAATATTAGTAATAATATATAGTAGCCTATATATAATGTATGTGTGTATATACTGTACATTTTTTGTTGTCAAATTTGTCTATATATATATATATATATATACACTCACTCACCTGTCAGGATTATTAGGAACACATACTGATACTGTGTTTGACCCCCTTTCGCCTTCAGAACTGCCTTAATTCTACGTGGCATTGATTCAACAAGGTGCTGAAAGCATTCTTTAGAAATGTTGGCCCATATTGATAGGATAGCATCTTGCAGTTGATGGAGATTTGTGGGATGCACATCCAGGGCACGAAGCTCCCGTTCCACCACATCCCATAGATGCTCTATTGGGTTGAGATCTGGTGACTGTGGGGGCCATTTTAGTACAGTGAACTCATTGTCATGTTCAAGAAACCAATTTGAAATGATTGGAGCTTTGTGACATGGTGCATTATCCTGCTGGAAGTAGCCATCAGAGAATGGGTACATGGTGGTCATAAAGATTCAAGATTCAAGATTCAAGAGTTTTATTTGTCACATACACAGTTATATACAGAATATACAACCGGCAGTGAAATGTAAACAGGTCCGCTCCATGGACAGTGCAAATTCACAGTTAAAAACACAAGGAGGAAATTATAATAGAAATAGGATATAAAAAAAGTACTATCTATATATATATATATATATATATATATATATATATATATATATATATATATATATATATATATATGTCTATATCTGTAGAATTATAAATAATCAAGTCAAGAGAAAAAAAAAGGGTAACAAATAAGGATAAAGTGGAATAAAATAATTGAAGTAGACTTTGCAGTGAGTAAACTGTAGACTTATAAATATGTGGTTAACAAATGTATAAGAGTATAATGTGCAAACAGGTTTATGACAGGTTGTTACACAGTAACAACGAGAACAGAAAGTGCAGTGCAATGTCAGTGTATCGATGTTTATCCTGACGTGAAGTCACGTGATGTTAAGTTCAGGAGTCTGATGGCCTGGGGGAAGAAGCTCCTCCTGAGTCTCTCAGTTTTGGCCATCAGGCTTCGGAAGCGCTTACCAGATGGCAGCAGCGTGAAATGAGGGTTTGCAGGGTGATTAGAGTCCTTGATGATCTTGGTAGCTCTACCTTTGCAGCGTTTGGTGTAGACGTCCTGCAGAGACGGGAGAGCTGACCCTGAGATACGCTCAGATAAGCGCACGACTCTTTGCAGGGCTTTGCGGTCATGACTGGTGCTGTTCCCATACCACGCTGTGATGCACTGAGTTAAAACACTTTCTATCGCCCCTAAATAGAAAGTTTTCAGGATAGCTGGTGAAACCCTGAATTTCCTCAGCTGGCGCAGGTGGTACAGTCTTTGCCTGGCTTTTTTCACCTGTGTCTGAATGTGAGCAGTCCAGGTCAGGTCCTCGGAGATGTTTACTCCCAGGTACTTGAAGCTGCTCACTCTCTCTACTGGTGACCCGCTGATCATGAGGGGGGAGTATGTCCGTTGCTGTCCATCCCATAAAGGGATGGACATGGTCAGAAACAATGCTCAGGTAGGCCGTGGCATTTAAACGATGCCCAATTGGCACTAAGGGGCCTAAAGTGTGCCAAGAAAACATCCCCCACACCATTACACCACCACCACCAGCCTGCACAGTGGTAACAAGGCATGATGGATCCATGTTCTCATTCTGTTTACGCCAAATTCTGACTCTACCATCTGAATGTCTCAACAGAAATCGAGACTCATCAGACCAGGCAACATTTTGTGTTGAGTGTATATATATTTAAGTAAAACGTAATCCGTTTGCCATTCAACTTTTGAATTTACTAATGTTACCGTGTGTTGGATTCCTTTAAATTGCAATTAAGTAAATAGTAAATATTGTGGCCTGTTCAAATTCATATTCATGAATAAAGAGGCTGTTCTTTCATTCTGGATTTCCCTCAGAGCAGGTTTTCTCTCTCCTGTTGTTCAACGGGACACCATCAATCTAGACGTCACAGATTGTGTTTCAGAGAGAAGAAGACGTCTGAAACACTCCCACAAAAACCCCACTAACCCTAACCCACAAAAGACTTCCAGCCCTTCCGTCACTCAACTCAGTGACATCTGGAATTTCAACAAGACAAGAGAGAGAGAGAGAGAGAGAGAGAGAGAGAGAGAGAGAGAGAGAGAGAGAGAGAGACAGAGAGACAGCGAGAGAGACAGAGAGAGAGAGACAGAGAGAGAGAGACAGAGAGAGAGAGACAGAGCGAGAGAGAGGAGAGAGAGAGAGAGAGAGAGAGAGAGAGAGAGAGAGAGAGAGAGAGAGAGAGAGAGAGAGAGAGAGACTGCAGACTTTATCTTGGACTCTTGCTGGAATCAAACGACAAGGAAAAGCAAACAGAAGAGAAAAGATCAGCACAGAAATAAAGAGGCTTGCTTTTAAACATGAGACATTTGCCATGGATCAGCGTTCTGTCATTCCTGCTTTATTTCTCCGTGGGAACTGCAGATTACAGGTAAGAGACCTTCTCCTGGGTAAAGTTATGGAGAAAAGTCTACCGCTCTTAGTTTGATCGCTTCAGCTCGTTCATATGGAGACGTGTGAGAGACTCTTCTGCAGCTCTAGAGGAGAAGTGTGTGAGATTACTGCTGAGTTTGCTCAAGAGAAACAAACGAGATCTCCTATGGGACGCCTTTAACATATCTGCAGTGTGAGATTGAGATTAAAGACAGTAATTAATGTGCATAAGCGTTTGTGACCAATGCAACATTTTTGATTAAGGGTCAATATTCCTTTTGAACCATATTAAAAGCATTTATTTTGACAGTCAATGCGTTTCAGTAAAGCTGAATATATTTTCCACCTATAGTAGTGGTCGAAAGTGATGATATTTGTTTTTAACCCTCATCCGTCCCTCACGGGTCAAAACGACCCAAAGACCTAAAATTGTGCCTTTTTTTTTTTTTTTTTTTTTGGTCCAGAAAGTTTATATCATCTATTTTTATGCATCTATTTTTAATGCAATTTATTGGAGATTTTGTATTATTTTTATTGTATTTACCTTTAAATTGCTAGATTTTATCAATAAATAATATAACTTAAGCACATTCAACTTAAACTTAAACTCAACATTTCATGCATAACCTGTTAAATCAGCTCAAAATATCTCACACTGGGCGTCTCTGCCAATCTTATGGAAAAATAATAATATAAGATGATATTTCATAACTCTTATAGCTCAATATGGAGCAGATGAGCTGTTCCGCTGGGTCCTAAAGTCAGTTTCTTCAGAATGCATTCAGATACACATATAGACATTATAAAATATTATAGTTTATGATTATAAAATAATTTTTTTGGTAATGTTTCGTTTTAATTTTGAGGATTTTTTAGGTTTTTCTATGTGCACTGAAGCGTCCCTCGCTCCATTCATCCCTAAAGGGGTCAAATTGACCCGCGAGGGAAGGATTTGTTACTTTTTAAAATTTCAAAAACATAAACTCCCAATTTTTATTTTGTGTGTATTCGTGGTTTAAGTGCAACAAAAGTCTTAAGTTCTTGGACCACTCCAATTTATAAATTTAGGGTCAAAATGACCAGAGGGTCGGAAAATATGAGGAAAATATATAACATATATATATATATATATATATATATATATATATATATATATATATATATATATATATATATATATATATATATAAAATATGAGGGAAGAACAAAACACTAAACTTGGTTGAGGTGTTTATCTGACAAAATTATTTGGCAAAAAAAGTCTACATCTTTTATTTTTACTATGCATAAGAAAAACAAAACTCTGAGAGGAGAAAGCAAACATAATCAGTTATTAATATGTGGTTGGTTCTCTCTTGTTTTTGCATGTGTTCATAATTTATTTGTATGACAGCCTGGACAAAAATGGTCATGTTTCATTACGTTATTATCACAAATAAAACAATTGACTACAAAAATGTAATAATATTTGAAATGAATAAAGATGACAGTTTTACTAGACCGGACGTGACTTGGCTGCTCAAATGAAATCATTATTAAACGAACACTGAAGTAGCTGTAAATGAAGCACCAGCACGAGTAGACTTGAGATCTGAGTAAGTGTCTGTGCTGATCCGCACGACGAGCTGCTAATTCTGTCTGTAACGAAGCGTCGGCACCTGTTCACACGACCGGCTCCGGGTTATTTCCGTCCGTCACAGATTCACTCCGGCCCTCGGGAGCCACGTCAAATTTAGAGACTAACATGAGAAGCACAAACATCTGGACCATCTTACTGGCTATGTACGTTAGGTTGTTTTGCTGTAAAGTGAATATTGCATTATTTTATTGTTTTGTATTTGTGTGTGTATATATTGGTATTTTCCTCAGTGTGTGGAAAAGATAAGCTACTATACATTTCCTACTGTAAAGCTTAAAATGTTGCTATCATGTTTACATGGAAAAGTTCTAGTAACCAGAGCTGGCGGTTGTTTACTGTTGTTTATTTGACTTTCTGTTGCTAGTCAGTTGCAGGTGGCATTAGGGGGAGGGGCCTGCTTATTCTAGAGGGCATCTGATTGGACAAAAGCTTGTATAGTGCAGGATGAGTCATCAGTAGTATTTTTAGTGTGTTTTTGCTCCAGGAGCAGAAAAAAAATTACCATATGACTGTATATTTGCTTATTATTATTGGTTATTCTTTAATTTAAGGTGTCTGTGTTAGAATTTACTTATATATATATATATATATATATATATATATATATATATATATATATACTTATAATAAAATTGAATGTACTTACTATAGGGTTAGGGTTTGGTTTAGGGTTCATCACATGTAATTATGCATAATTTATAGTTATTATTACAGTAACTACATGTAACGTGTGTAACACTGTAAAATAAAGTGTTACCGTATTTTTATTTTAGTAGTACATTTGCATACAAAGGATGTTAAAGATAAACTAAAAAAACACAAATTCATATTGCTTTATACAATACAGATTCACATTAAGAAAACAGGAAAATAATAACAGTGCTGATTATGAAATTCAGTTTCATTCTGTAAAGCAGTTCTACGGAAGATAATAGTGCCGTTATTCAGCTCAGTGTTGATTCAGTTCAGCTCAAAAACACTCTCAGTGTTGTGAAATTAATGTTGTTTAATTCAGTTCAAGTTTTGTCCTTATTAAAGGTAAACCTGTAAACCTGTTCAAGAGCAACACACACCTCTGGTCCATCTGCTGATGTGTGATTGCCGTGAATAGCTCAGGGTTTAATTATAGCGTGAATGTGCCGAAGGAGATTTGAGCTGTTCCTGTGCGAGGCATCTGTTAAACGCTTAAAGAGCCGTAAACGCTGAGGAGATGCGAGAGGTTCCTGCATCCTGTCTGTTCAAATCCCACTGGATCATGTCTGTGTTTTACAGCCGCAATTACCCAGAGGGTCAGACCTCACAGGTCACGCTTACCTTCAAGCGCTCGTCTTCACCTCAAACAACCTGGGCTCTTCTGACAGCCTAATGCACTGCAGACACGATGCTCTTCCTCAGTGTTCCAGCACAAATATCTCAACATTCTTAACCCTCTGTACTGTTCGTGTGTCAGTCAAAAATGGCTGATTTATTTTTATTTAAATTAAACTATTGTACTATATTTTGGTTCCATATAATTTTTTTATTTATTATTTTGTATTTTTGGGGGATTTTATGATACTAAATTATATTTATGCAGTAGTTATAATCCATTTATTCACTTTTTAGTCAGAAATCTTGAATGCTTTGGATCACAGACTGAAGTTTGGGCTCTTGTTAAAGAGAGAACACAAGATTATTTTGCTTACATAGTCATATTT
This sequence comes from Paracanthobrama guichenoti, assembly GCA_018749465.1. NCBI lineage: Eukaryota > Metazoa > Chordata > Actinopteri > Cypriniformes > Gobionidae > Paracanthobrama > Paracanthobrama guichenoti. Next base: position 5,914,228 of record CM031951.1, on the reverse strand, counting down.
AAGCATCTATAGAACTCAAATGTGGACTCAATTTTAAACATCACTTTATGCCAAAAAGAATGTCTTCAGTGACTGCATAATACTTAAACAGATTTTTTGTTTTTGTAGTGATAAAGTACACTCACCTGTCAGGATTATTAGGAACACCATACTAATACTGTGTTTGACCCCCTTTCGCCTTCAGAACTGCCTTAATTCTACGTGGCATTGATTCAACAAGGTGCTGAAAGCATTCTTTAGAAATGTTGGCCCATATTGATAGGATAGCATCTTGCAGTTGATGGAGATTTGTGGGATGCACATCCAGGGCACGAAGCTCCCGTTCCACCACATCCCAAAGATGCTCTATTGGGTTGAGATCTGGTGACTGTGGGGGCCATTTTAGTACAGTGAACTCATTGTCATGTTCAAGAAACCAATTTGAAATGATTGGAGCTTTGTGACATGGTGCATTATCCTGCTGGAAGTAGCCATCAGAGAATGGGTACATGGTGGTCATAAAGGGATGGACATGGTCAGAAACAATGCTCAGGTAGGCCGTGGCATTTAAACAATGCCCAATTGGCACTAAGGGGCCTAAAGTGTGCCAAGAAAACATCCCCCACACCATTACACCACCACCACCAGCCTGCACAGTGGTAACAAGGCATGATGGATCCATGTTCTCATTCTGTTTACGCCAAATTCTGACTCTACCATCTGAATGTCTCAACAGAAATCGAGACTCATCAGACCAGGCAACATTTTTCCAGTCTTCAACTGTCCAATTTTGGGGAGCTCGTGCAAATTGTAGCCTCTTTTTCCTATTTGTAGTGGAGATGAGTGGTACCCGGTGGGGTCTTCTGCTGTTGTAGCCCATCCGCCTCAAGGTTGTGCGTGTTGTGGCTTCACAAATGCTTTGCTGCATACCTCGGTTGTAACGAGTGGTTATTTCAGTCAAAGTTGCTCTTCTGTCAGCTTGAATCAGTCGGCCCATTCTCCTCTGACCTCTAGCATCAACAAGGCATTTTCGCCACAGGACTGCCGCATACTGGATGTTTTTCCTTTTCACACCATTCTTTGTAAACCCTAGAAATGGTTGTGCGTGAAAATCCCAGTAACTGAGCAGATTGTGAAATACTTAGACCGGCCCGTCTGGCACCAACAACCATGCCACGCTCAAAATTGCTTAAATCACCTTTCTTTCCCATTCTGACATTCAGTTTGGAGTTCAGGAGATTGTCTTGACCAGGACCACACCCCTAAATGCATTGAAGCAACTGCCATGTGATTGGTTGATTAGATAATTGCATTAATGAGAAATTGAACAGGTGTTCCTAATAATCCTTTAGGTGAGTGTATATCACAATCTGTTTAATTAATTTTATTAAAAACAAAATTAATTAGCTAAGTCCATAAAATGATGTCATGATGGAACTCCTAAAAGGTTCTTTTATGAAGAGCCTGACGAGCCATTTTTTCAAAGAAAGCATGTAAATTTAGAAATCCTTACGTCTTTGTGAAAAATGGACCTGTTTTTGCTGTTTTCCTAAAAGAGAAAGACGGCAGATCCCGGCGAGGAGTCTGGCCGGCGTGTGCCGCTACGGCAGCAGACTCGAGTGTTGCTACGGATGGAAGAAAAACAGCAAAGGATACTGTGAAGGTGAATGAGCAGAAATGAACAGAATGAGTAGAATTTAACCCTCATGTTGTGTTTCAGTCAGGTCAAGTTGATTTGTTCTGTTTACTTTAAAAAATGTACAGTTTTTACAGTAAAATTGCAAAATGTAAGGTTAGATCTATTACAGTTTTTCTCAGTATATTAACCATGTAGCAAAGTTTTTACTGTTGCATTTTTACAGTATTTTGCAATAAAATTACACAAACTGTAAGGTTAGATCTATAATTTTTTTCACTGTATATTAACCAAGTAGTAAGGTTTTTACTGTCGCATTTTTACAGTATTTTACAGTAAAATTACAATTATATTTACAGTGTGGTGTTCCAGGTCAAAAATGGAAAGGATTTTCAAAACAGCACAATGGTTAATTTAGTCACAAGAATGCAAGTGTCTATGCTGTGATGTAGAATTTTTCAGTTCAAAACGTGGAAACACTGGGAAAATACTCCTGTGATATGCTCATTCTTTCAGTGGTTTGGTGCTTTTAAACCACACAGAGCTATGAGGGGAAATCTGGCGTGGGTTTCCAGACGTGTGTGTTTTCGTGAACAGATTTGACCCTAGCTGTTTCCTTTACTAATATATCTCTGCCGTTGAATGTTTTACCAGCTCAGTGTGACCTGGGATGCAAACACGGCGAGTGTGTCGGCCCAAACAAATGCAAGTGCTTCCCCGGATACACTGGAAAGACGTGCAGTCAAGGTTTGTGCGGTTCAAGACCACACTCTCTTAGAGAGAAGGTTTGATGTGGCTCTCTATAGAACTCTAGGGCTCATTTATGCCAAAAGGGTTAAAAAAAAATCTCATACTTTTATGTTTAACAAGTTATTTCAGTTTTTCTAGTGATTAAGTATGTTTACAAACTGTTTAATTAATAAAATGTAATTAAAAATTAATTAACACTAAATTAATGAACTAAATCCATAAAATGATTAAAATTACGAGTCGAAATTATTACTTTGTCATAATGACTGTCATCATTTTGACTTTTTATCTAATAATTATGACTTAGTGTTTAGATCTTTGTCATAATTATGACTTTTAAATCAGAATTTAGACTCACTACGTCATAATTATGAGGTTTAGATTACATAATTTTAGATTATGCTTTAGATTACATATTTATATGTCTATTTTATGTTTATTTAGAATTATGATTTGTATGTCATTATTTCAACTTAATATATCATCATTTTGAGTTTTGAAGTCAGATTTTTACCTTTTATTTCATTATTTCAACTTAATATGTCATAATTATGATTTTTTTCTTTTATGTCATAAATATGATTTTCTGTCATTATTTTTACTTAGTATGTCATAATTGAATCAGCCCGGCTGTGTGACATGGAATGTTGTGTTTAATTTGTTCATAATATTGAACAGTATGCACTGTATACAACTCAATATTTCTTAATGTGTTGCAGATATTGTCTTGAAAATCAAATAGATTGTCAAAAATCATGGCTAATATTACTGTAGATTTATTCATCTTGTCGGCAATAGTAAATCATTGCATTGTGAGATTGCATGAGGTAGATATGGTTGCAAATGTAGAAGGTCATAGTATGATAACATATCGTATGATCATTAATGATCTCTCTCTTTCTCCGGGGTTCAGATCTGAACGAGTGCGGTCTGAAGCCTCGACCCTGTGAACATCGATGCATGAACACTTTTGGCAGCTACATGTGTTACTGCTTGAATGGATACATGTTAATGTCTGATGGGTCCTGTGCAAGTGAGTGACTGTAAACATTTAGATCAATAGTTCACCCCAAATATATATATATTGCCAAAAGTATTGAGCCGCCCCTCCCATCACTGAGTTCAGGTGTTCAATCCCTTCATGGCCACAGGTGTATAAATCAAGCACTAGGCATGCAGACGCTTCTACACACATTTGTGAAAGAATGGCTCGCTCTCAGGAGCTCAGTGAACTCAAGCGTGGTCCCGTGATAGGTTGCCACCTGTGCAATAAGTCCATTCCTGACATTTCCTCACTACTAAATATTCCACGCTCAACTGTTAGTGGGATTATAACAAAGTGGAAGCAATTGGGAACAACAGCAACTCAGCCATGAAGTGATAGGCCATGTAAAATCACAGAGCGGGGTCAGCGCATGCTGAGGGTCACAATGCGCAGAAGTCACCAACTTTCTGCAGAGTCAATAGCTCCAGACCTCCAAACTTCTGTGGCCTTCAGATGAGCTCAAGAACAGTGCGTAGAGAGCTTCATGGAATGGGTTTCCATGGCCGAGCAGCTCATCCAAGCCTTACATCACCAAGTGCAATGCAAAGCGTGGGATGCAGTGGAGTAAAGCACGCCGCCACTGGACTCTAGAGCAGTGGAGACGTGTTCTCTGGAGTGACCAATCACGCTTCTCTGTCTGACAATCCCATGGACGAGTCTGGGTTTGGGGGTTGCCAGTGGAACGGGACTTGCCTGACTGCATTGTGCCACGTGTAAAGTTTGATGGAGGGGGGATTATGGGGTGGGGATGTTTTTCAGGGGTTGGGCTTGGCCTCTTAATTCCAGTAAAAGGAACTCTTAATGCTTCAGCAAGACATTTTGGACAATTTCATGCTCCCAACTTTGTGGGAACAGTTTGGGGACGGCCCCTTCCTGTCCCAACATGACTGCGCTCCAGTGCACAAAGCGTCAGTCCATAAAGACATGGATGAGCGAGTTTGGTGTGGAGGAACTTGACTGGCCTGCACAGAGTCCTGACCTCATCCCGATAGAATACCTTTGGGATGAATTAGAGCGGAGACTGCAAGCCAGGCCTTCTCGTCCAACATCAGTGCCTGACCTCACAAATGCGCTTCTAGAAGAATGGTCAAAAATTCCCATAAACACACTCCTAAACCTTGTGGAAAGCCTTCCCAGAATATCTGAAGCTGTTAGAGCTGCAAAGGGTTGGACAACTCCATATTAAACCCTACGGATTAAGAATGGGATGGGATTAAAGTTCATGTGCATGTAAAGGCAGGCATCACAACACTTTTGGCAATATAGTGATGTATACATTGTCATTATTTACTCATGTTTATGTAAACAAGACAAAGCAACCACATCAGATGTCCCGTTGCAGACTCGAGGACGTGTTCTCTGGCTCACTGTCAGTACGGCTGTGAGGAGGTCCAGGGTGAGGTCCGCTGTCTCTGCCCATCTCCTGGCCTTCAGCTGGGATCAGATGGAAAGACCTGTGTGGGTGAGAACCGGCTCTTCACATCAATGTGTTGATAGAATGGTTCTTTGGGGAACCAAAATTTATTTTCTATGGCATCAATGAGTCAACAGCATGTGGAGAAATGATGGAGATTCATTGGTCATAAAGTGTGGGACTCTGAGTTCAGATGTTACATCGTTTCCTGTGTTGTCTTCTTTAGACATTGATGAATGTGCGACCGGGAAAAATCAGTGTCCGTTCAACCGGCAGTGCACCAACACATTCGGAAGCTACTACTGCAAGTGCCAGGAGGGCTACGATCTCAAATACGTCAACGGGAAATACGACTGCGTTGGTGAGAAAGACGCTCAGTTATGATTGAGTGATCATGGTGAATGGTGGAATTTCCAGTGAACTAAACTACCTATAAAACGAAACATTCTCAAATCACGAGAAGCTAAATGACTGAAGATATTAAGTCTTGTTTACTGAAAAAAGTATAAAAGTGAGTTTGTGCTTAAAACAAGAACAATGCCAATGGAGTCAGAGAAATAAACTTAATTCAAGATGATTTTTTAGATAATTTATGCTGAACCCAATGCTAACAAATATGCTAGCAACATGCTAACGCATGCTAACAATGTGCTAAATCATGCTAGCAATGTGATAAATCATATGAGCAACGTTAAATTATGATAGCAACATGTTAAATAATGCTAGCAATGTAATAAATCATATTAGCAATATGTTAAATAATTCTAGCAACATGTTAAATTATGATAGCAACATGTTAAATAATGCTAGCAATGTAATAAATCATATTAGCAATATGTTAAATTATTCTAGCAACATGTTAAATTATGATAGCAACAAATGCTAATTCATGTTAACAATGTCCTAAAACATGTTGGCAAACATGTTAAATCATGCTAGCAATATGTTAATGCTAACAACATGTTAACAGATATCATGCTAGCAACATGTTCAATTATGATAGCAACATGTAAAATAATGCTAACAAATGTTAATTCATGCTAACAATATGTTAACAAATATCTATGTAAATATAATGCTAGCAAAAAAATGCTAAATCATGCTAGCAATGTGATAAATAATACTAGCAACATGTCAAATTATGATATCAACATGTTTATTAATGCTAACAACATGCTAACAAATATAATGTTACCTAAAAATGTGTGCAAAACATGTTAGAAAATGCTAATTAATGTTAACATAATGATAAAACGTGTTAGCAATGTGTTAAAACCTGCTAATTCATGCTAGCAAAATGCTAAAACATGTTTGCAACATGCTAATTCATGCTAGCAAGGTGATAACTAATGCTAGCAATGTGATAAAACATGCAATCAACATCTTAATTCATGCTATAAATGTGTTAAATCATGCTAGCATCTGGTAAAACATGTTAATAGCATACTAATGAATGCTAGCAAGATGCTAATTCATGCTAACAGCATGTTAACAAATATAATGCTAGCAAACTTGATAAATCATGATAGCAACATATTAAATTATGGTGGCAACATGTTAAATAATGCTAACAACATGTTAACAAATATCATGCTAGCAAAAAGGCTAAATCATGCTAGCAATGTGATAAATAATACTAGCAACGTGTTCAATTATGATATCAACATGTTTATTAATACTAACAAATATAATGTTAGCTAAAAATGTGTGCTAAAACGTGTTAGAAAAATGCTAATTAATGCTAACATAATGACAAAACGTGTTAGCAATGTGTTAAAACCTGCTAATTCATGATAGCAAAATGCTAAAACATGTTTGCAACAAATGGTAATTCATGCTAGCAAGGTGATAACTCATGCTAGAAATGTGTTAAATCATGCTAGCATGTAGTAAAACATGTTAACAGCATGCTAATGAATACTAGCAAGGTAATAAATCATGCTAGCAAATATGCTAATTAATGCTAACAGCATGCTAACAAATATCATGCTAGCAAACATGTTAAATTATGATAGCAACGTGCTAATTCATGCTAGCAGTGTGTTAAAACATGTTAATTCATCTCCAGTAAATGTGACCTGATGTAAGGATGTGTAGATGTTTGTGCTGGAAACACTGAGGAAGAGCATCATGTCTGCACTGCTATGGATCAGATCTCTTTAATGAAGAATCGTTTAAATGCAAAGGAATAAAATACTTCCAGAATCAAGAAAGTGTGTGTTCTGTTGAATAAGTTTCGTATGCATGACAGAAGGTTATTTAACAGAGTATTTTGATGCTTTGAAATGCAATAATGAGACTGTTTATACTGATTATATTTCCAGATATAAATGAATGTGTGTCCGACACTCACAAGTGCAGTCATCACGCCGAGTGCATCAACACACACGGCTCACACAGGTGTAAATGCAAGCAGGGCTTCCGTGGCAGTGGCTTTGAGTGCTCAGGTAAGACATGACGGCATCCCCACACCGGCTCATCCGTGCTGTTCCTCTGCGGAGACATTAAAGAGCCGTCTCCTGAGCTTTGAACTCATCTATCACGTGCATTGAATCCTTTGTGTTTTTGTAGTCAAGCCTTTTTATCACAGATCCTGGGAAGGTGAGAAAGGGAATGCAGATGCGTTTCTCAACGGTGAGAACGTCCAGAGACGCAGAGCAAACGTTTGTCGGCTGCAGAAGCTCCTCTAGCTCCTGATCTCGGTTACAGGAACTTCTGCTACAGCGCTTTACTGATACTGAGACATGGAAACATTTTACAATAAGATCTCACGTGGTAACATTAGTTATGCATTATTGGGTTTTAGCGCATTCACTGAACTTCGTTTTGAATTACTAAACAAAATAATCAAGATAAAACGATTACTGACCAGTGATGCTGTTCTGTTTTCTGTTATAAACCCTTAAACCCTTCCTAAATATCATTTATTGAATTTATTTTATAATTGTTTTATTAAATTTAATTTATTATTTTTATTTTATTAAATTGTATTATATATATATATATATATATATATATATATATATATATATATATATATATATATATATATATATATATATATATATATTCCAAACACTAGTGTAGATGAATCTCACGAAGGCGAAGGAGAACTTGGAACAGGAACTTTAATAAACAAGGAACACTCAAACACACCAGTAAAAGGGAACGCCGACGGACAAACACTGAGGGAACTGAGGGCTTAAATACACAGGGTGAATAACAAGACACAGCTGGGACAAGAGAACTGATGAGGGTGACCATGGGAACACAGGAGTGGTGGGAAAACTGAACAAAGGAACACGTGACACCCAAAAACACAACAGAAACAGACTAGACATGTAACTCTATACACTCACCTGTCAGGATTATTAGGAACACCATACTAATACTGTGTTTGACCCCCTTTCGCCTTCAGAACTGCCTTAATTCTACGTGGCATTGATTCAACAAGGTGCTGAAAGCATTCTTTAGAAATGTTGGCCCATATTGATAGGATAGCATCTTTTTCAAGATTCAAGAGTTTTATTTGTCACATACACAGTTATATACAGAATATACAACCGGCAGTGAAATGTAAACAGGTCCGCTCCATGGACAGTGCAAATTCACAGTTAAAAACACAAGGAAGAAATTATAATAGAAATAGGATATAAAAAAAGTACTATCTATATATATATATATATGTCTATATCTGTAGAATTATAAATAATCAAGTCAAGAGAAAAAAAGGTAACAAATAAGGATAAAGTGGAATAAAATAATTGAAGTAGACTTTGCAGTGAGTAAACTGTAGACTTATAAATATGTGGTTAACAAATGTATAAAGAGTATAATGTGCAAACAGGTTTATGACAGGTTGTTACACAGTAACAACGAGAACAGAAAGTGCAGTGCAATGTCAGTGTATCGATGTTTATCCTGACGTGAAGTCACGTGATGTTAAGTGACTGAGTTCAGGAGTCTGATGGCCTGGGGAAGAAGCTCCTCCTGAGTCTCTCAGTTTTGGCCATCAGGCTTCAAGCGCTACCAGATGGTAGCAGCGTGAAATGAGGGTTTGCAGGGTGATTAGAGTCCTTGATGATCTTGGTAGCTCTACCTTTGCAGCGCTTGGTGTAGACGTCCTGCAGAGACGGAGAGCTGACCCTGAGATACGCTCGGATAAGCGCACTACTCTTTGCAGGGCTTTGCGGTCATGACTGGTGCTGTTCCCATACCACGCCAGATGCACTGAGTTAAAACACTTTCTATCGCCCCTAAATAGAAAGTTTTCAGGATAGCTGGTGAAACCCTGAATTTCCTCAGCTGGCGCAGGTGGTACAGTCTTTGCCTGGCTTTTTCACCTGTGTCTGAATGTGAGCAGTCCAGGTCAGGTCCTCGGAGATGTTTACTCCCAGGTACTTGAAGCTGCTCACTCTCTCTACTGGTGACCCGCTGATCATGAGGGGGAGTATGTCCGTTGCTGTCTCTTCCTGAAGTCCACAATCATTTCTTTGGTCTTGCCAACATTCAGAGAGAGACAGTTGTCCTGGCACCATGATGTTAGATGCTCCACCTCGTCCAAGTATGCCGTCTCATTGTTGTTGGAAATGAGGCCCAGGACAACAGTATCATCAGCAAATTTGATGATAGAGGTGGAGCTGTGTGTGGACAAACAGTCATGCGTGTAGAGAGAGTAGAGCAGGGGCAGGACACAGCCCTGTGGAGCTCCCACACTCAGGGTGATGGAGGTGGAGGTGGACTGGCCTATTCTCACCACCTGAGGCCTGCCAGTGAGGAAGTCCTCAATCCAGTGGCAGAGAGAAGGATTCAGGCCGAGATCCAGGAGTTTGGAGGTTAGCTTGGTGGGAACTATGGTGTTAAAGGCTGAGCTATAGTCAATAAATAGCAGTCTCTACGTAGTTCCCACTTTTGCTGTCGATGTGAGTGAGGAGGAGGAGTGGAGGACATGAGAGATGGCATCTTCAGTCGATCTATTGGGACGATAGGCAAACTGAAGAGGGTCCAAAGTGTCAGGAATGAAGGCGCAAATGGTGTTTTTAATGAGTCTCTCAAGACCTTCATGACTATAGACGTGAGAGCCACTGGACGATAGTCATTTAGGCAAGAGGGTTTACTGTTCTTAGGGACAGGGATGATGGTGGATTTTTGAAGGAGGTGGGGACCACAGATGTAGCGAGGGACTCATTAAAGATAGATGTAAACAACCCGGTGAGCTGATCAGCACAGGACCGCAGAACACGACCTGAAATACCATCCGCCCAGCAGCTTTCCTGACGCCCACACGCTTGAGTGCTCTCCGAACTTCATCCTCCGAGACAGAGATCACGTGATTGTTGCTGCTCTGAGTAATTTCCTCTAACGCGCCACTTGGCGGAGTCGCGTGCCGCGGTTACAGTCAAAGCGAGCATAGAAAGAGTTTAACTCGTTCACGAGCAACGGATCAACGCTTGCCTCTGCAGAGGATTTAGATCCAAAAGAGCAGATGGACCTCAGACCCTGCCACATGCGCCGCGTAGTCGTTGAGTTGGAAATGAGACTCCACTCGATCTTTATAACGGAGTTTTGCGGCTTTAACTGCTCGCCTGAGAGCATAGCAGGACGATCTGTATTCATTCATATTCCCTGAATGGAGACCGGCGTAAGCAGCAGTGCGTATGCTCACTGCCGCGCGGATTGAATTGTCCACCCACGGTTTCTGATTTGAGAAGGACGTTATTGTTATTGTTTGCGTATTTGCTCTGTAAGCGTGTTGATGAAGCAAAGCGCCACGCCTGTGAACTCGCTACGTGCTGAACTCGCCGAACATGTCCCAATCCACATCGCCCAGAGCTGCCTGTAGCGCGGTCTCTGAGTGGGGTGACCAACGCTTAACTTCCCGCCTCACCGGGGTTCCTGGAGGAGCTTTTGTTTGTATTCGGGAGTGAGGAAAATGGCGGCATGATCCGATTTGCAAGTGACCGCGCTTTATAGGCGTTCTTAAACGGAGAGTAGCAGTGATCCAGTGTGTTTGCTCCTCGTGTGGGGCAGGAGACGTGCTGGTGAAAGTTTGGCAGGACTTTCTTTAGGTTTGCTTTGTTAAAATCGCCACGACAATGAATGCAATGTTGGTTTATGACGCCGCTGGCAACATCATGAAGGCCAGATAAAGCCAGCGCTGTGTCTGCCTGCGGTGGGATGTAAACGGGCGGTCGCGACAACCGCAGAAAACTCCCTCGGCAGATAGAATGGGCGGCAGATGATTGTTAAATGTTCCAGATGAGGTGAGCAGGACCGCGAGAGAATGGTGATGTTCCTGGGATCGCACCATTTCTTGTTGATCATGAAACACACTCCACCGCCTTTGGATTTACACCTCGCTGTTCTGTCCATCCGAAAACAGAGAAGTTCTCCGGCGGCGCCACAGCTGTGTCCGGGACCGCGGCGTGAGCCATGTTTCAGACAAACAATAGATATTACAGTCTCTCATGTCCCGTTGAAAACTTATCCTGGCTCTAAGATCGTCCCATCTTATTATCCAAGGATTGAACATTTGCTAGAAGAATGCTCGGAGAGGAGGTCTGAATGCCCTTTTCTCAGTCTGTTACGGATACCAGCACGCTTCCCCACGGTGTTTCTTTTTGTTCTACGCCGCTGGCTCTGTCCATTGTTCAACTCGGCGTTCAAGAATCTCAGATGGCCACAGAGGATCGGCGAAAGTGTCCTGAAACAGTCCAGTGTAGAGGTAACCAATGTCCAAAAGAGTTTTGCTGTCGTAGTAGATCAATGCAGATGATAAGTTTGTAAAACTGAGAGTAAAAGAAAGTAAAATAGTAAATAAAAGCACAGTCTTCGCGGAGCGACCTGAACGGCGACCAAACACAGCGGCGCCATTTTATCTTGCAGTTGATGGAGATTTGTGGGATGCACATCCAGGGCACGAAGCTCCCGTTCCACCACATCCCAAAGATGCTCTATTGGGTTGAGATCTGGTGACTGTGGGGGCCATTTTAGTACAGTGAACTCATTGTCATGTTCAAGAAACCAATTTGAAATGATTGGAGCTTTGTGACATGGTGCATTATCCTGCTGGAAGTAGCCATCAGAGAATGGGTACATGGTGGTCATAAAGGGATGGACAGGGTCAGAAACAATGCTCAGGTAGGCCGTGGCATTTAAACGATGCCCAATTGGCACTAAGGGGCCTAAAGTGTGCCAAGAAAACATCCCCCACACCATTACACCACCACCACCAGCCTGCACAGTGGTAACAAGGCATGATGGATCCATGTTCTCATTCTGTTTACGCCAAATTCTGACTCTACCATCTGAATGTCTCAACAGAAATCGAGACTCATCAGACCAGGCAACATTTTTCCAGTCTTCAACTGTCCAATTTTGGTGAGCTCGTGGAAATTGTAGCCTCTTTTTCCTATTTGTAGTGGAGATGAGTGGTACCCGGTGGGGTCTTCTGCTGTTGTAGCCCATCCGCCTCAAGGTTGTGCGTGTTGTGGCTTCACAAATGCTTTGCTGCATACCTCGGTTGTAACGAGTGGTTATTTCAGTCAAAGTTGCTCTTCTATCAGCTTGAATCAGTCGGCCCATTCTCCTCTGACCTCTAGCATCAACAAGGCATTTTCGCCCCACAGGACTGCCGCATACTGGATGTTTTTCCCTTTTCACACCATTCTTTGTAAACCCTAGAAATGGTTGTGCGTGAAAATCCCAGAAACTGAGCAGATTGTGAAATACTCAGACCGGCCCGTCTGGCACCAACAATCATGCCACGCTCAAAATTGCTTAAATCACCTTTCTTTCCCATTCTGACATTCAGTTTGGAGTACAGGAGATTGTCTTGACCAGGACCACACCCCTAAATGCATTGAAGCAACTGCCATGTGATTGGTTGATTAGATAATTGCATTAATGAGAAATTGAACAGGTGTTCCTAATAATCCTTTAGGTGAGTGTGTGTGTGTGTATATATATATATATATATATATATATATATATATATATATATATATATATATAGATTTATTATAAAATTTTAAATTAAGTATTTTATTACATTACATTTAATTATGTATTATATATAAATTATTACATTTATAAATTTTCAATTAAATTGTATTTTATTAAATTAAATGTGTTTAGTTTTATTTTTTATTTTATAAATTGGTACTATTTTACTACATTTTATATATATATATATATATATAGACTGCACTTAATTTATTAAATGATATTTCAGCTGTAATGTTCACTCATTTAGTTATCTAATGTTACCAAATGAAGCCGTAATGTGAAGTGTTACTGTAACTCTGTTATGGAGTTTGTGAATGGCTTCAGCACAGCAGACGCTTGGAGATCCCACTCCGCATGGAAAAGTCTCCTGCATATCCGATCATATAAAGCACGTTGTGTGAATAATGCAGTAATGCTGCGATTGCATGAGTCACTTTTAATGGCTTTAGGACATGCAGGATTTGATCCCAGTTTCCTCATGCGTGTCCTGGCGTGTCCTGTCTGACCCTGCAGTGATTCCCGACGCCCCGTCCAAGACTCGTGTTCTTGGCGGCAGGTTCGACAACACCATCCCAGAGCCCGCGGTGACCGGCGCGCCCCGACTCCCCCTGCAGCCCTTTGACTACGACGGTGAGGTTTACATCGGCCCTGCGGAGGAGACACCGGCCCCAGGAGGAGGAGGAGGAGGAGGAGGAGGAGGAGGACACGGGAAACCAGCTGGAGGGTGAGGAGCTGAACCCCAGAGGAGACGCTTTCTGTGAGTGACACTCGGCTCGCACTAAAAACACTCCTCATACTGATCTCTAATGTGTGCGCACACACACACACACACACACACACACACTCTCACACTCACACTCACACTCACTCATACACTGCTCAGAGTCAGAAATATTATTACAATTTAAAGGGCACCAATTAAATAAAAAAAAATGTCCCCTCAATTCTACAAACAATACCCCATAATGACAACGTGAAAGATGTTTGTTTGAAATCTTTGCAAATTTATAAAAAATAAAAAACAAAAGGATCACATGTCCATCAGTATTCCCAGCCTCTCCTCAAAGCTCTGCTGAAGCTGCACCGATCACAGCCTCAGGTCTTCTGGAGTTTGATGCTAAAGCTCGGCACTCCTGTTTCCGGGCAGTTTCTCCCGTTCTTCTGTGCAGGACCTCTTAAGCTCCATCAGGTTGGATGGGGAGCGTTGGGGCATTTTCAGATCTCTCTATTCAGGTCTGGGCTCTGGCTGGGCCACTCGAGGACATTCCCAGAGTTGTCCCGTAGCCGCTCCTGTGCTATCCTGGCTGTGTCCTTAGGGTCGCTGTCCTGTTGGAAGATGAACCTTCACTCCAGTCTGAGGTCCAGGATGTCTCTGTACATTGCTGCATGGTCTGAGAGTCCTTCAGGAGCCTTTTGGCAAACTCCAGACGGGCTGTCCCTGAGGAGTGGCTTCCGTCTGGCCTCTCTCCCACACAGGCCTGATTGGTGGAGAGCTGCAGAGATGGCTGTTCTTCTGGAAGGTTCTCCTCTCTCCACAGAGAAACGCTGGAGCTCTGTCAGACTGACCCTCGGGCTCTCGGTCATCTCCCTGACTAAGGCCCTTCTCCCCTGATCGCTCCATTTGGCTGGGCGGCAGCTCTAGGAAGAGTCCTGGTGGTCCCAAACTTCTTCCATGTACAGTGAGGCCACTGTGCTCATTGGGACCTTCAGCTGCAGAAATGTTCCTGTGCCCTTGCCCAGATCTGTGCCTCCATACAATCCTGTCCCGGAGGTCTACAGACAATCCCTTGGACTTCATGGCTTGGTTTGTGCTCTGCCATGCACTGGTAACTGTGGGACCTTATATAGACAGGTGTGTGCCTTTCCCAATCATGTCCAACATGCTAAATAATGCTAGCAACATGCTATTTCATGCTAGCAGTGTGCTAATTCATGCTACCAACATGCTAATTCATGTTATGAATGTGTTAAATCATGTTAACAACATGCTAATTCACGTTACCAACATGCTAATTCATGCTAGCAACATGCTAATTAATGCTAGATATGCTATAAATCATGTTATCAACATGCTAATTCATGCTATCAGTATGTTATATCATGTTAACAAAAAGCTAAAACATGTTAAGAACATACTAATTCATGCTAACAAAAAGCTAATTCACAGTAGCTGTGTGCTAAAACATATTAGCAAAATATGCTAATTCATGTTAAAAATGTGTTAAATCATGTTATCAAAATGCTAATTCATGCCAGCAATGTGTTTATTAATGCTATCAACATGTCATATCATTAGCTTTTGGTATATAATTAGCATGTTTTTAACATGTTTTAGCTTTTTTAACAACATGCTAATTCAGGCTAGCAAACATGCTAATTCATGCTACCAAACATGCTAATTCATGATAGGAAAATGCTAATTCACGCTACCAACATGCCAATTCACACTACAACATGCTAATTCTCACTAGCATTGTGCTAAAACATACCAGCAGCATGATAATTCACGGTAGCAATGTGCTAAATCATGTTATCAACATGCTAATTCATGCTAGGAACATGGTAATTCATGCTAGAGAGATGCAGATTAATGCTAGTAGCATGATAATTTGTGTTAGCAATGTGTTAAATCCTGTTAATTCATGCTAGCAAAATGTTAATTCACGCTAACATGATTCTAAATCATGTTAGCAATGTGCCAAAAATACTAGTCCATGCTAGCAACATGTTAAAACATGCTAGCAACATGGTAATTCATGTTAGAAAAATGCCAGTTCTTGCTAACAAAATGCTAATTCATGTTAACAACATGTTAATTCATGCTAGCAATGTCTTTCTCTTTCCACTTTACTAAATGTAAAGCTTAGAGAACGTTCAAACTTTCACAGAATTTTTCAAGCCAACATCAAAGTTTGTCCTAACAAACTTTACTCATCTCATTTACTCCTGTGATCAGAGCTGTTTATCATCATTACTCTTCAGTGTCACATGATCCTTCACTAATCATTCAGCCTCCTTTAAATGAACAAAATGGCGTTTAGAGTTAGCGTACAACACCAGCACTCATGCTGTTCATATTCTGCTCTAGTATTTTTACAAAGACAAGAGGGGTCTGTTTTCAGGGCATGCTGGGACTGAACCGTGAGCGATGTCTACTGTAGTGCATGTACAGACAGGGAGAGTAAGAGCGAACTTCCCATTCCACAACCACATTCCCTGAGAGAGGAGAACAGCATTAATGTGCACAGGCAATGGCTACAAATATCAGCATACCAGCATACGACATAAGACAACATGACAATACCAGCCCTTCTGCAGCAGCCGTAGTGTTCAGTGCTGGCTCAAACTGCCACCCCATGAAGTGAGTTCGTCTCTTCAGTCATGTTTCTTCATTCTTGATTTAAGAATGTTTGGGTCATTTTTTCCACCATCAAACGTTAATATGAGTGGATGAGAACATACTTTACTGAAAAATTTTATTATTATTATTATTATTATTATTATAATAATTAAAACTATAATGATATGTAAATGATACAAAATATGTATTTAATATTAGTTAAAGTTTTAGTCATTTTGTTGTGTTTTGTCATTTTTACTTCAGTTTTAGTTATTTTAGCACTTCGGGTTAAACTAAACATAAATGAGAAATGTTGCCTTGGCAAATAATAAAGAAAAGAATTTCCGTATATGGTTTTAGATTTATTTAATGATAATAACGGTAGCGAGAGAGCCGAAGCGATGCATCACCGTCACACATGATCAATAACTGCATCTTTGTGGCCTGCAGGAGAAACGCCTTTTGAAGGTGCTGGATGTTTTTGGTTTTTTACTGTATTAAAACTGTACTTTTTATTTTATTTTTATTTTTTTTACTTTAACCTTTTTTTAGGGTACTAAAGCATTTAAAATGGCATTAAAACACGGATAAATCAACCAGTCGACTTGAACTGCAGTACCCATTTCAGCCACTAGCTGTCAAAGTTACATACTGCACCTTTAACCGTCTCATTTTGTTAGAGAGAAGCCAAATTCATTTATTTCTCTCTTTTTATGAATGCTTATTTATTTACTTCATTACTTTATTATTTTACAATAATTCTCACAATAAAGACACAAATACCCAGTATAGTCAGCTGAGAAACATTTACAAAGAAACAGCAACACAACATTTTGATGTAGAAAAACTGAAATAGTATTTTCTTGTAAAACGTGCTCGATACTCTTTATTTACAACTTCGAAAAATAAAACAACACACAGCAAATGATGAGTGAAGACCAAAAAGCACAATAATATTAATAATACATAACATGGTAATAATACATAACTTATGGTGGTCATGCGGCTTTCTGTTGTGCTGGTATCAGTATTATCAGAACATTGTACGGTAAAAACAGATTTTAGTAGTTTAAGAAGGTTAATTAACATTATATCACTTAATAAAATATGCAGGTGTAACATTATGACGGCGAGTCGAGTTGAGAACCCAAGTGCAGATTATGAACAAAACAGACGTGAAATGAACATGA
>CM031951.1:5835413-5882913 GCA_018749465.1 Paracanthobrama guichenoti | reverse complement strand
TTCTGGTTCTTAATGAACATTTCTTTTGGTTTCTCCATTTTAAAGACCCTATATTGTTCAGATATTAAGATATCTCCAATACTTTTAGAGTTACAGGCATGCAAACTTTGGAAAAGGAACATCTATGGCACTTAGACAAGAATGAGCTGACAAAAAAAAAATGATACATTTACAGTTTTAACATTATTTGTTCTTCAGATATTCCTCTTTAAATATAAACAGTATCAGCTGTGTGCAAAGTGACCCACATTTAGTTTTTGGCCACTGAAAATGTGTTCATTTTACTCATGGAGCCGCATTGAGACCTGCACATCTCTGGGACTGAACCACGAGGGTCTTTAAAATGGAGAAACCAAAAGAAATGTTCATTAAGAACCAGAATCTGAAAGGATATTCAGATATCTTTAATACTTCTGGAGTTACAGGCATGCAAACTTGAGGCAAAGAAACACAAGAAGTGCTTATTCCCCATGTTTGAGCGCTCACCGTTGGCATATAATGCAGCACAGATTGATAAAGTCAACAGATTTCACTAATAGATCTGCCGATCTCTGTGTGAGAATAAAATAATGATGCTGCCATCTTTCTAAAGTCATGTTTACACCCCTGTCATTTGGCTCCAGATCTCAGGTGGAAACTGTCATTGAGCCTCCTCTACAAAACAGAGATTACTATACATTATCGTGGATTTAATATTTTTAACAAAATATGACATGTCATGTAGATACACTATTCCTGAGTCCTTTTTTGGTATGAAAACTCATCTGGATGGGATTTTTCTTGTTGACTATCCAGTCTCTGCAAATCATCAGAAAACTGCAGTGATTAGGTTATTGATTAGTTTCCTGAGGTTTTGCCTGATCTCTGTGATGAATGTTTTCCCACCCCACAGGTTTCCTGATGAGCCTCTTCACGGAGCTCACGGATCGTCACGCTCACAGAGACCGCTGTGACACCTCCACCCAAACCACCTCTATATCAGCGCATAAAGAGTCTCTCGGTGAGCCTTCGCCTACTTCAGGCCATTGTGTTTGTTGTGTGATTTTCCTGTAAAAGTGTTCTTTTTGTACAAACCTCGTGAAGTTGAGAAGATGCAGCTGATTGACGAGGAGTATGAAGTGCTTCAGCACAGAGGAGACCGCTGGGCGTCAGTGGAGGTGAAGCTTGCGGAGTACAGGAAGGAGATCCAGGAGCAGGCACAGGTGGAGCTGAACGCAAAGGTCTGACGCTCGCCGCCTGTACAGTAGTGCACATGTGTAATCGTGCTGTTTTCAGAAGCTGTTTACTGTCCTCGTGCAGCTGCAGCACTTCATGGACGTGGAGATCACGAAGGTGAAGAGGGAGGAGAAAGAGTCCTCGCGGAGAGAGATCCTGGAGCTGAGACGAGACATGGAGAGAACGTACGAGATGAAGTCTGAGGCGCTGATGAGTCGAGAGAGAAACGCCATCGAGAGATTACACAAGCAACAGGAGGTACTGTCATCAAATACATACAGCACTAATGGCACACAATAAATGCAAAATACAAATCAGTTGTTGGACGAAATCTGATCCAGATAGAGGAAAAAGAAATATATGCTCAAAGACAAGCCGTGCTGAGAGAAATCGAATCTGTGCGGAGCCGAGAGACGGAGCTCAAACAGAGGACGGAGGCCTTCGACAGGTGAGTGAAACTCGTTACAAAATTAACTAGGTAATAACAAATCTAAACTAAAGATATTGAAAAAATAAGATGATGTAGAGTTACAAACCTGATTACAAAAAAGTTGGGTCACTGTAGAAACTGTGAATAAAAAAGGAATGCAATAATTTACAAATCTCATAAACTTATATTTTATTCACAATAGAATATAGATAACATATCAAATGTTGAAAGTGAGACATTTTGAAATGTCATGCCAAATATTGGCTCATTTTGGATTTCATGAGAGCTACACATTCCAAAAAAGTTGGGACAGGGAGCAATAAGAGGCCGGAAAAGTTAAATGTGCATATAAGGAACAGCTGGAGGACCAATCTGCAACTTATTAGGTCAATTGGCAACATGATTGGGTATAAAAAGAGCCTCTCAGAGTGGCAGTGTCTCTCAGAAGTCAAGATGGGCAGAGGATCACCATTCCCCAATGCTGCGGCCAAACATACTGGAGCAATATCAGAAAGGAGTTTTCAGAGAAACACTGCAGAGAGTTTGAAGTTCTCATCATCTACAGTGCATAATATCATCCAAAGATTCAGAGAATCTGGAACAATCTCTGTGCGTAAGGGTCAAGGCCGGAAAACCATACTGGATGCCCGTGATCTCCGGCCCTTAGACGGCACTGCATCTGTAATGGGAATCACAACATGGGCTCAGGAATACTTCCAGAAAACATTGTCATGAACACAATCCACCGTGCCATTCGCCGCTGCCGGCTAAAACTCTACAGGTCAAAAAAGAAGCCATATCTAAACATGATCCAGAAGCGCAGGCGTTTTCTCTGGGCCAAGGCTCATTTAAAATGGACTGTGGCAAAGTGGAAAACTGTTCTGTGGTCAGACCAATCAAAATCTGAAGTTCTTTTTGGAAAACTGGGACGCCATGTCATCCGGACTAAAGAGGACAAGGACAACCTAAGTTGTTGTCAGCGCTCAGTTCAGAAGCCTGCATCTCTGATGGGATGGGGTTCATGAGTGCGTGTGGCATGGGCAGCTTACACATCTGGAAAGGCACCATCAATGCTGAAAGGATATCCAAGTTCTAGAACAACATCTGCTCCCATCCTGACGTCGTCTCTTTCAGGAAGACCTTGCATTTTCCAACATGACAATGCCAGACCACACACTGCATCAATCACAACATCATGGCTGCGTAGAAGAAGGATCCGGGGACTGAAATGGCCAGCCTGCAGTCCAGATCTTTCACCATAGAAAACATTTGGAGCATCATAAAGAGGAAGATGCCACAAAGAAGACCTAAGACAGTTGAGCAACTAGAAGCCTGTATTAGACAAGAATGGGACAACATTCCTATTCCTAAACTTGAGCAGCTTGTCTCCTCAGTCCCCAGACGTTTGCAGACTGTTAGGAAAAGAAGAGGGGATGCCACACAGTGGGAAACATGGCCTTGCCCCAACTTTTTTGAGATGTGTTGATGCCATGAAATTTAAAATCAACTTATTTTTCCCTTAAAATGATCAGTTTTCTCAGTTTAAACATTTGATATGTCATCTATGTTGTGTTCTGAATAAAATATTGACATTTGAAACTTCCACATCATTGCGTTCTGTTTTTATTCAGTTTGTACTGTCACAACTGTTTTGGAATCGGGTTTGTATTAAAAGCTAAAATATTAGAGGAAAAACAAAACAAAATGAACAAAAACAAAGTTTGTAAATTGAAGTATTAATATTACTAGACTGAAACGCATAATAAATAAATAAAAAAACATTTAAAATAATGATACACACATAAAATTACTCTAAAATTTTAATTTATATATACAAATAAAAAAATGGTAACGCTTTTTACTTAAAAGCCTTTTATATATAATGCATTGTATGATCTCATGAATAATTGTAACCACAGTTATAATACATTATAATATTTATTGAACGCATCCTTTATAATTTACAGCGCATTAAAACATGCAACAAACAACCAATTTTAGATCTGCAATATAATGCATGGTTACAATTATTTATGAAAAGATATAATGCAGTTTGTAAAAGTATGGAAAAATATTTGCATTTCCAGACTATTGCCCCGGTTTAGTTTTCTATAATAGAAAATCTAGAATTTAAAGAAAATAAAGTCATCATACAAGTGTGTTTTCATAGCTGTGAGTGTCAAACACGACCGAATGAATTCAAGGTGCACATTCTCATTATGCACAAATGCAGGTTATAAGAGTTTTGGGTTTCTTCTCACGATATTTTGAGCATTGTATTGTACCTTTGCAAATTTTTTTTTTATGTTAAATACAGACTTTCGTGTGTGCATGAGAAACCATTAAACTTAGTATATAGGACAACACACACTGAGCCACCTATTGCTCCATCAGCCCATTTTGCGGTGTGGTTGTTGGCTGCCAAAGACAAATGCGTTAAATCAGACCTAAGGCCTTAAAATATGCCCCAAGGAAAGCCCAGTTTTGAACACTTTTGCGCAGTACCAGTATTTTTTATAGGCATGCCATATTGTGCCATCAGCCCTATTCATGTCATGGGTTCTCCGCTGCCACGGAGGATGCATTAAAGTGGACATTAGTCTTTGAAATATGATGTACTGCCCTAACAAAAGCCACATTTTGAACACTTTTTTCCCAATACCAGTATTTTTTTATAAACCCTTGAACTTGGCGAGTAGGCCGATGCACACAGCCGTATTGTGCCATCAGCCCACTTCATGTCATGGTTTCTCCGCCAACACGGAGGATGTGTTAAATTGGACATTAGGCCTTGATATTAGAGGTACTACCCTAACAAAAGCCACATTTTGTGTCTCTATTAATTCATGTGCATCCGTGCTCTCGTGTTCTTCATAGTAAGATAGCAGTGATGCACAAAGGAAATAGGTTATGGTTGTTGTAATGCGCAAGCACACTAAAAAGTCCTGTGCGCACGTGAGAAAAGTTTCTCAAGGGTATGAAAAAGTGTTCTTGTGTGTATGCTAAAGTCAGTAATTTCATTTATTTATTTTATTATTTTAGGGGCTCTGTATGTTGTCACTATGTTGTGCTATACATCACATATAAAGCTGAAAATAATGCTGAATCAACTATTTGTTAAATATGGTCTGAAAATCTACAGAGCTTTGGAAATTTGAGTTGGATAATGCTGTAGGAACCCTGTGCACATGTATTATGAATACCTTTATAATGCATTAGACGTAAAGGCAAAGTAAAGTCTTAAAAAATCTGAATGTGCTAAAAAAAAAAAGCTAATTTGCATACTAAAATAACATCTTCTGACCGTTCTCTTCAGCTGAGTTCCTCTTGACATGAGCGCTTTACCTCTTGATATTAAATCTCTTATATAATATCACCTCAGAGCCTGTAAGCTGCACGAGGAGAAGCTGAAGACCACGGAGGATCTTCTGAGGAGGAGAGAACTGTGTGTGAAGAGCATGGAGGACTCATTCGAGCAGAAACTGAAGAGCGAGATAGTGAAGTACGCAGAGATGCTGAATCGTTCAGATCTTCTCATGACTGTTATTCATCAGTCCTGCAGAGGTCGCTCTTGTGACACAACGTGAAAGCCTCATTTGTGATGCTCTTTTGATGCAGTTGTTGTTTCATATCTAGTACACACTGTACACTGTGAACTGAACATGTGTTTCAGATATCAGCTGGAGCTGAAGGACGATTACACGAAGAGAACGGAGACGCTGACCGAACAAGAGACACGGATTAAAGGTGTGTGTTCTGGGAAGCCACTAACTGTCATATCGTCATCACATTGATCTGTACTGTAGATTTATTGACAGTCTTATTTTCCTACTCGCAGAGGAAACGCTTCGTCTGCAGAAGGAATCGGCTGTTATTGATGCAAAAGCAGAAGAGCATGAGAGACGTTTATCAGAAGTCAGACATCTACAGGTACAGGTTCTGATCCCATAATCCATCTGTGGCAAAGGAAATGATGCACGGACATTAATGTGTTATTCCATTCAGTTTACAAACTCTCTCCTGAAAGGTCTCATGTTCACAGTGTGTGAAACCATTATTCGTCATTATTTAACCTGCTGTCCTGCAGACGGAGCTGGAGTCGGCCAGATCGCAGGCGTCTCTTCTGGCCCAACAGAACGAGCTGCTCCGAGAGAGACTGGAGAACATGAGCGATTATTCAGACCTGAAGAGAGAAACTCACGAGCTGCAGACGCACATCAGACTGCTGAAACACCAGCTGGAGGAGAAACGCCTGGAGAACCAGAGAATCAGACAAGGTGCTTTGTGTCTCTGAGAGAGTCTCTTCTGCTCATAACTCCAGTAGATCAGTGTAATACTCCTCCAGTGTAGATCAGCTGTTCTCTGTGTGAATATATAGTAAAGTGTGATTTATTCCTGTGATCAAAGCTGAGTTTATCATCATTACTCCAGTCTTCAGTGTCACATGACCCTTCACTGATCATTCTCACATGAGGATTTATGATTATTATCAGTTCATATTTCTGTGGAAACTGATACATGTTATTTCTCAGGATTCTTTGATCAACAGAAGAACAGCGTTTATCTGAGAGAGACTCTTCTGTAACAGTAAATATCTATTTTTTAAATTTCTTAAGTACAATCCCGATTCCAAAACAGTTGTGACTGTACAAACTGTGAATAAAAACAGAACGCAATGATGTGGAAGTTTCAAATGTCAATATTTTATTCAGAACACAACATAGATGACATATCAAATGTTTAAACTGAGAAAACTGATCATTTTAAGGGAAAAATAAGTTGATTTTAAATTTCATGGCATCCACACATCTCAAAAAAGTTGGGCCAAGGCCATGTTTCCCACTGTGTGGCATCCCCTCTTCTTTTCTAACAGTCTGCAAACGTCTGGGGACTGAGGAGACAAGCTGCTCAAGTTTAGGAATAGGAATGTTGTCCCATTCTTGTCTAATACAGGCTTCTAGTTGCTCAACTGTCTCAGGTCTTCTTTGTGGCATCTTCTCTTTATGATGCTCAAATGTTTTCTATGGTGAAAGATCTGGACTGCAGGCTGGCCATTTCAGTCCCCGGATCCTTCTTCTACGCAGCCATGATGTTGTAATTGATGCAGTGTGTGGTCTGGCATTGTCATGTTGGAAAATGCAAGGTCTTCCCTGAAAGAGACGACATCTGGATGGGAGCATATGTTGTTCTAGAACTTGGATATCCCTTTCAGCATTGATGGTGCCTTTCCAGATGTGTAAGCTGCCCATGCCACACGCACTCATGAACCCCATCCCATCAGAGATGCAGGCTTCTGAACTGAGCGCTGACAACAACTTTGGGTTGTCCTTGTCCTCTTTAGTCCGGATGACACGGCGTCCCAGTTTTCCAAAAAGAACTTCAGATTTTGATTGGTCTGACCACAGAACAGTTTTCCACTTTGCCACAGTCCATTTTAAATGAGCCTTGGCCCAGAAAACGCCTGCGCTTCTGGATCATGTTTAGATATGGCTTCTTTTTTGACCTGTAGAGTTTTAGCCGGCAGCGGCGAATGGCACGTGGATTGTGTTCATGACAATGTTTTCTGGAAGTATTCCTGAGCCCATGTTGTGATTCCCATTACAGATGCAGTGCCGTCTAAGGGCCGGAGATCACGGCATCCAGTATGGTTTTCCGGCCTTGACCCTTACGCACAGAGATTGTTCCAGATTCTCTGAATCTTTGGATGATATTATGCACTGTAGATGATGAGAACTTCAAACTCTCTGCAGTGTTTCTCTGAGAAACTCCTTTCTGATATTGCTCCAGTATGTTTGGCCGCAGCATTGGGGGAATTGGTGATCCTCTGCCCATCTTGACTTCTGAGAGACACTGCCACTCTGAGAGGCTCTTTTTATACCCAATCATGTTGCCAATTGACCTAATAAGTTGCAGATTGGTCCTCCAGCTGTGTCCCTTATATGTACATTTAACTTTTCCGGCCTCTTATTGCTCCCCTGTCCCAACTTTTTGGAATGTGTAGCTCTCATGAAATCCAAAATGAGCCAATATTTGGCATGACATTTCAAAATGTCTCACTTTCAACATTTGATATGTTATCTATATTCTATTGTGAATAAAATATAAGTTTATGAGATTTGTAAATTATTGCATTTCTTTTTTATTCACAGTTTCTACAGTGACCCAACTTTCTTGGAATCGGGTGCCGATAACTGCCGTTATTTAATAAAAAAGAATTCATTAAAAAATTCAGCTTTAATCACAGGAATAAATTACTTCTTAAAATATATTCACATAAAACAATTATTTTAAATTGTAATATTTCACAGTTTTTACTGTATTTTTCTGTGTATTTTTGATCACAAATGCAGTCTTGATGAGCAGAAGACATCTCTCTCTCTCTCTCTCTCTCTCTATATATATATATAAAATGATTATATTTATCAATGTTTCTGCAGGATTGAGATAGAAAAACTTAATTTGTTTGTCCATCTTTTCTGAGGAGGAAAAAACAAACAACAAACATTTGCAGACTAAATATGCACAGTATAATTTCTGGGAAAGGTGTGTTTGTTTCTTGTGAAGTCCAGAAGTTAAAGGGGTCAAACGGGGATAACAGAGCTCCGCACAAACAGAGAAGTGGCCTGTTCGGATGTGCTCTGCATGTTAATTTGGCTGGAATTGTGCATTTGCTGGGAAAGCGAGGAACACGGGGGGGTGAAGGACAGAGAAACGCTTCACAGCTTCCTCTTTGATACAGCAGGATACTCAGTGCATGTCCCTCTTTGCCCCCTTTTTTTGCTTTTAATTATGTATTATGACCTTCGGATTTGTGCAGTCTGAACAAAGCCAAATGGTCAGACTGAGTTTGAAGCAGTGAATGTGTGACGTGTTTGTGTTGCTGGTCTAGAGCTCAGCGGCCCGTCTGAGGAGCATCTGGCACTGCAGGCCGAGCTCCGGAGGCTGGAGACGACACACACACTGGACAAGCAGGAGTTTGAGACGCAGAAGAACGTCCTGCACACACAGCTCCAACACGAGGTCTGTCCCGACACGATCTAGAGCTTGCAGTCTTCCTTCTTTTGATTAGTTAGGGACATTATGTGTGTTGAGCATTTGATTTCCTTATTATTCTTTATCATGAGAATATCTGATATTCTTTTAACCACATATTTATAAGTCTACAGTTTACTCACTGCAAAGTCTACTTCAATTATTTTATTCCACTTTATCCTTATTTGTTACCTTTTTTTTCTCTTGACTTGATTATTTATAATTCTACAGATATAGACATATATATATATATATATATATATATATATATATATATATAGATAGTATTTTTTTATATCCTATTTCTATTATAATTTCTTTCCTTGTGTTTTTAACTGTGAATTTGCACTGTCCATGGAGCGGACCTGTTTACATTTCACTGCCGGTTGTATATTCTGTATATAACTGTGTATGTGACAAATAAAACTCTTGAATCTTGAATCTTGAATGTAGTGATGACTTTTGAATTTATGGGTGAATCTCATAAAACCCATCAAGAATATAACCTTCAAAACCAACTGAAAGAAAATTATATAAATATTAGTGCTGTCAAATCGATTTATTAATCTAAAGCGATTAATCACATCTAACATAAAAGTATGTATATATACACCGATCAGGCATAACATTATGACCAGGTGAAGTGAATAGCACTGATGATCTCTTCCTCACGGCTCCTGTTAGTGGGTGGGATATATTAGGCAGCAAGTGAACATTTTGTCCTCAGAGTTGATGTGTTAGAAGCAGGAAAAATGGGCAAGCGTAAGGATTTGAGCGAGTTTGACAAGGGCCAGATTGTGATGGCTAGACGACTGGGTCAGAGCATCTCCAAAACTGCAGCTCTTGTGGGGTGTTCCCGGTCTGCAGTGGTCAGGATCTATCAAAAGTGCTCCAAGGAAGGAACAGTGGTGAACCGGACACAGGGTCATGGGCGGCCAAGGCTCATTGATGCACGTGGGGAGCGAAGGCTGGCCCGTGTGGTCCGATCAAACAGACGAGCTACTGGAGCTCAAACTGCTCAAGAAGTTAATGCTGGTTCTGATAGAAAGGTGTCAGAATACACAGAGCATCTCAGTTTGTTGCGTATGGGGCGGCATAGCCGATGACCAGTCAGGGTGCCCATGCTGACCCCTGTCCACCGCCGAAAGCACCAACAGTGGCACGTGAGCATCAGAACTGGACCACGGAGCAATGGAAGAAGGTGGCCTGGTCTGAGGAATCACGTGTTCTTTTACATCACGTGGATGGCCGGGTGCGTGTGCGTGGCTTCCCTGGGGAACACATGGCACCAGGATGCACTATGGGAAGAAGGCGAGCCGGCGGAGGCAGTGTGATGCTTTGGGCAATGTTCTGCTGGGAAACCTTGGGTCCTGCCATCCATGTGGATGTTACTTTGACACGTACCACCTACCTAAGCATTGTTGAGACCATGTACAGCCTTTCATGGAAACGGTATTCCCTGGTGGCTGTGGCTCTTCCAGCAGGATAATGCTCCTGACACAAAGCACAAATGCTTCAGGAATGGTTTGAGGAGCACAACAATGAGTTTGAGGTGTTGACTTGGCCTCCAAATTCCCCAGATCTCAATCCAGTCGAGCATCTGTGGGACGTGCTGAACAAACAAGTCCGATCCATGGAGGCCCCACCTCGCAACTTACAGGACTTAAAGGATCTCCTGCTAACATCTTGGTGCCAGATACCACAGCACACCTTCAGGGGAGGAGTCCATGCCTCGATGGGTCAGGGGACCAACACAATATTAGGAAGGTGGTCCTAATGTTATGCATGATCGGTATCGCTACTGGTGTAATGATGTAATTTAATAATCATTATTTGAAGCGTCAAGTTACGTTCTAAAGGTGATTTGCTCAGTGTTTATATCTGTACTATAAACTTTAATCCAGTTCTTCTGTGATCATCTGAATGATTGTAAGAAATAATGATCCTGTGTGTGTGAACAAAGACTGTTTCATATCTACACATGACAACGGCTCTCTCTGGATCAGAACACAGACCTGAATGTTTAATAGACATAGACACTGTCATTTAGCAATAAGATCTCGATCTTTTAACGATGAATCCTCCATATCTCCTGGAACCTGGATGTTATCATGTGATTTGTATCCTGCTGAGGTGTGTGTGAGATTGTGGTTGTGTGTGCTGTGCAGGTGCAGCAGTGTGCGCTGTTGAAGGCTCAGCTGATGGAGTGTGAGGAACGGACCGCGTGGATGAACGCTCACGCCGAGCAGCTCAAGCTCCAGCTCCAGGAGACTCAACAAGGTGCCGTACCGGCTCTCTGATTCGCTCAAACTGCACCTCAGTGAATCAGACATTAGCATCTCTTCAGTGAATGCTTTCAGACACATTTGCAAGCTAAAAAACTTGCAAAAGTGTGTGTTTATTTCACTCAGGGTTCCCACGGCCATCAAAATATATCAAGGAAATATGAGGAAATTGTAATATTGTATGTTAATAGTAGATGCTCAGCAGAACTCGTTTAGATTTAAAATGTAATAATTTATAAATATTTATAAACAAATCATTCTTTTTAGTATGTTCTTTTCAATGAATTGTTCAAACTACCTCACAACTCATTCTGAATGATTCATTTGTGAATCACTATTTTTTTTATTCAGTTTGTATTAATGAATCGTTCAAGTGTGAGATTCACAAATAAATGATTTTTATAAATCACAAACAGACAGAAAGGAGTTGAGTCGAATGGTCACATCGTGGGAGCCCTGATCTTTCATTAGTAGTGTGTTTGGTGGTTTGGGGTTTTCAATCACACTCTCTCTCTCTCTCTCTCTCTCTCTCTCTCTCTCTCTCTCTCTCTTTCTCTTTGATTTGCTGTGTTGTTCTGTGATTGGAACAGCTCTGGAGAACGAGGTCCTTCGAAATCCCAAGCCTTCCCTGGTAGACCGATCTGTTCTCAGTTTGACCCCTGACAGGCTGGTTCCTCCTGACATTTATGTAGACACCGCTCTGCTCAGAAAGCCCAGATCAGCTTGTGACGGTGATTTATCTGAAGCAGGGCCGGCCCTCAGGGGCCCGAGGCACCCGTGGTCTCACTCCGAGGCCCCTGAGCATGACTCCGGATTGGTGAGCGGCGCTCTGGCCAGGATTCGAGAGCTGGAGCAGGAAGCTGAGCGGCTAGAGGAAGCCTATAGGAGCCATCAGCACAGAGCCATTCACGCGGCGGCCACCCATGCTGTGTCTGCTGAAGATCCGATACTTCCCAGAACCGTCTCCGGCTATAGAGTGAGCTTCGCTCCGGCAGGACATCTTGTCGAGAAGGAACGTGAGCAGCCGCTGGAGGGACTCACCAGAACACCTTCTCCAAGAGACAGGACCCCACTGAGACTCATCTCTCCTCCAGCCAGACGTCTGTCCTCCACACCGCTGTCCGCAACCAAGAGCAAACGTGGAGCCGGCACTGATCAGGACACTCCCTCTTTCACTCAAGGTATCGCTGTAGTTGAACAACCAGAAATATTTGTTTGAAAATGCAACCAAAGTTGAGCAAATGTTCTTCCAGTAATGTTAATAGAACTTTCGTTCTGATGGTTTGCATCATTGTTTCTGTAAAGCTGTTTGACTGTATTCATGTTTTTTGTGTAGAGCGGCCGAGGACGAGCTCTGACGGCGGTCGAACTGCGCTGGTGTTTGCAGAGAGGCAGATCTCCCCTATCCCTGCCGGAGAAATTATCTCATCCAGAGACTTCACACACATCAGTCCTCCCAGCAGCCCCAGGATGAAGAGCACCACACGCCACAGCCGCAGGTGCACATGCCCCAGACCCCCTCTGACACCCCCTCTGACACCCCTCTGACAAATTTGGAAATGGGATGTCTGTGTTTTTGGCTCCTGTTCAGCACTGGAAGGCTCTAGAGCCACCAGACTTGCGCTCCTGTCTACGCCTCAGCGCCCCCTATCAGAATCCAGAGTTTCAAGAAGATCGGAAAAACTAAAAAATTTCCTCCCAAAAAACAGAAAGGGGTATGTATGCCTTATATTTTTTGGGGTCGGAAAATAACATTTCTCCGATCTTCTCAAAACTATGGATTCTGAAAGAGAGTGTTGAGACGTAAACAGGAACGCAAGTTTGGTGGCCCTAGAGCCTTCCAGAGCTGAACTGGAGCCGAAAACACAAACACTGACACCCCACAGATACTCCTCTGACACCCCTTTGACACCCTACAGACACTCCTCTGACACCCCACAGACACCCTACAGACACTCCACAAATACTCCTCTGACACCCCACAGACACCCGACAGACACCCCAGTGACACCCCACAGACACCCCAGTGACAGCCAACAGACACCCCTCTGACACCTCTCTGATACCCCACAGACACCCCACAAATACTTCCCTGACACCCCACAGACACCCTACAGACACTTCTCTGGCACCCCACAGACACCCCACAAATACCCCACAGACACCCCACAGACACTCCACAAATACCCCTCTGACACCCCACAGACACTCCTCTGACACCCCACAGACACTCCTCTGATACCCCTCTGACACCCCACAGACACCCTACAGACACTCCTCTGACACCCCACAGATACTCCTCTGACACCCCACAGACACCCCACAAATACTCCTGATACTCCTCTGATACCACTCTGACACACCACAAATACTCCTCTGATACCCCTCCGACACCCCACAGACACCCTACAGACACTCCTCTGACACCCCTCCGACACTCCAGTGATACCCCACAGACACCCCAGTGACACCCCAGTGACACCCAACAGATACTCCTCTGATACCCCACAGACACCCTACAGACACTCCAGTGATACCCCAGACACCCCACAGACACCCCACAAATACTCCTCTGATACCCCAGACACCCCAGTGACACCCAACAGACACTCCTCTGACACCCCACAGACACCCTACAGACACTCCTCTGACACCCCACAGACACTCCTCTGATACCCCAGACACTCCTCTGATAACCCTCTGACACCCTACAGACACTCCTCTGACACCCCACAGACACCCTACAGACACTCCTCTGACACCCAACAGACACCCTACAGACACTCCACAAATACTCCTCTGACACCCCACAGACACCCGACAGACACCCCAGTGACACCCCACAGACACCCCAGTGACACCCAACAGACACCCCTCTGACACCCCTCTGATACCCCACAGACACCCCACAAATACTCCTGACACCCCACAGACACTCCTCTGACACCCCACAGACACCCTACAGACACTCCTCTGACACCCTACAGACACTCCTCTGACACCCTACAGACACTCCTCTGACACCCCACAGACACTCCTCTGACACCCCACAGACACCCTACAGACACTCCTCTGACACCCTACAGACACTCCTCTGACACCCCACAGACACTCCTCTGACACCCCACAGACACCCCACAGACACTCCTCTGACACCCCACAGACACCCTACAGACACTCCTCTGACACCCTACAGACACTCCTCTGACACCCTACAGACACTCCTCTGACACCCCACAGACACCCTACAGACACTCCACAAATACTCCTCTGACACCCCACAGACACCCCAGTGACACCCCACAGACACCCCAGTGACACCCAACAGACACCCCTCTGATACCCCACAGACACCCCACAAATACTCCTGACACTTCTCTGGCACCCCACAGACACCCCACAGACACTCCACAAATACTCCTCTGACACCCCACAGACACTCCTCTGATACCCCTCTGACACCCCACAGACACCCTACAGACACTCCTCTGACACCCCACAGATACTCCTCTGACACACCACAGACACCCCACAAATACTCCTGATACCCCTCTGATACCACTCTGACACACCACAAATACTCCTCTGATACCCCTCCGACACTCCAGTGATACCCCACAGACACCCCAGTGACATCTAACAGACACCCCAGTGACACCCCAGACACTCCAGTGACACCCAACAGACACTCCACAAATACCCCACAGGCACCCCACAAATACTCCTCTGATACCCCAGACACCCCACAGACACCCCACAGACACTCCTCTGACACCCCACAGACACCCTACAGACACTCCTCTGACACCCTACAGACACTCCTCTGACACCCAACAGACACTCCACAAATACTCCTCTGATACCCTATAGACACCCCACAGATCCCAGACCCCACAGACAAATTTGGAAATGGGATGTCTATTTGTTTCCGGCTCCTGTTCAGCACTGGAAGGCTCTAGGGCCACCAGACTTGCGCTCCTGTTTACACCTCAGCGCCCCCTATCAGAATCCAGAGTTTCAAGAAGATTGGAAAAAGTCAAAAATTTCCTTCCAAAAAACAGAAAGGGGTAATTTTTTTTGAGTCAGAAAATAACGTTTCTCCGATCTTCCCAAAACTATGGATTCTGAAAGAGAGTGTTGAGACGTAAACGGGAACGCAAGTTTGCTGGCCCTAGAGCCTTCCAGAGCTGAACTGGAGCCGAAAACACAAACACTGACACCCCACAGACACCCCACAGACACCCCACAGACACCCCACAGACACCCCACAGACACCCCACAGACACCCCACAGACACCCCACAGACACCCCACAGACACCCCACAGACACCCCACAGACAGACAGACACCCCACAGACACCCCACAGACACCCCTCTGACACCCCACAGACACTCCCCTGACACCCCACAAATACTCCACAAATACCCCTCTGACACCCCACAGACACTCCTCTGACACCCCACAGACACTCCTCTGACACCCCTCTGACACCCCACAGACACTCCTCTGATACCCCACAGATACTCCTCTGACACCCCACAGACACCCCACAAATACTCCTGATACCCCTCTGATACCACTCTGACACACCACAAATACTCCTCTGATACCCCTCTGACACCCCACAGACACTCCTCTGACACCCCACAGACACTCCTCTGATACCCCTCTGACACCCCACAGACACTCCTCTGACACCCCACAGACACTCCTCTGATACCCCTCTGACACCCCACAGACACCCCACAGACACTCCTCTGACACCCCACAGATACTCCTCTGACACCCCACAGACACCCCACAAATACTCCTCTGATACCCCTCCGACACCCCACAGACACCCTACAGACACTCCTCTGACACCCCTCCGACACTCCAGTGATACCCCACAGACACCCCAGTGACATCTAACAGACACCCCAGTGACACCCCAGTGACACCCAACAGATACTCCTCTGATACCCCACAGACACCCCACAGATACCCCAGACACCCAACAGACACTCCAGTGACACCCTACAGACACTCCACAAATACTCCTCTGATACCCTATAGACACCCCACAGACAAATTTGGAAATGGGATGTCTATTGGTTTCCGGCTCCTGTTCAGCACTGGAAGGCTCTAGGGCCACCAGACTTGCGCTCCTGTTTACACCTCAGCGCCCCCTATCAGAATCCAGAGTTTCAAGAAGATTGGAAAAAGTCAAAAATTTCCTTCCAAAAAACAGAAAGGGGTAATTTTTTTTGGGTCAGAAAATAACGTTTCTCCGATCTTCCCAAAACTATGGATTCTGAAAGAGAGTGTTGAGACGTAAACAGGAACGCAAGTTTGGTGGCCCTAGAGCCTTCCAGAGCTGAACTGGAGCCGAAAACACAAACACTGACACCCCACTGACACCCCA
This sequence comes from Paracanthobrama guichenoti, assembly GCA_018749465.1. Lineage (NCBI taxonomy): Eukaryota > Metazoa > Chordata > Actinopteri > Cypriniformes > Gobionidae > Paracanthobrama > Paracanthobrama guichenoti. Next base: position 5,866,546 of record CM031951.1, on the reverse strand, counting down.
CTGACACCCCACAGACACCCCACAGACACCCCACAGACACCCCACAGACACCCCACAGACACCCCACAGACACCCCACAGACACCCCTCTGACACCCCTCTGACACCCCACAGACACCCCACAGACACCCCTCTGACACCCCTCTGACACCCCAGTGACACTCAACAAACACTCCTCTGACACCCCTCTGATACCCCACAGACACCCCACAAATACTCCTCTGACACCCTACAGACACTTCTCTGGCACCCCACAGACACCCCACAGACACCCCACAGACACTCCACAAATACCCCTCTGACACCCCACAGGCACTCCTCTGATACCCCTCTGACACCCCACAGACACTTCTCTGGCACCCCACAGACACCCCACAGACACTCCTCTGACACCCCACAGACACTCCTCTGATACCCCTCTGACACCCCACAGACACCCCACAGACACTCCTCTGACACCCCACAGATACTCCTCTGACACCCCACAGACACCCCACAAATACTCCTGATACCCCTCCGACACCCCACAGACACCCTACAGACACTCCTCTGACACCCCTCCGACACTCCAGTGATACCCCTCTGACACCCCGCAGACACTCCTCTGATACCCCGCAGACACTCCTCTGATACTCCTCTGACACCCCCCAGACACTCCTCTGACACCCCCCAGACACTCCTGACACCCCACAGACACTCCTCTGACACCCCAGACACTCCTGACACTCCTCTGACACCCCACAGACACTCCTGACACCTCCTCAGACACCTCCAGACACTCCTCTGACACCCCCCAGACACTCCTCTGACACCCCTCTGACACCCCACAGACACTCCTCTGACACCCCCACAGACACTCCTCTGACACCCTACAGACACTCCTGACACCCCCCAGACACTCCTCTGACACCCCAGACACTCCTCTGACACCCCTCTGACACCCCACAGACACTCCTCTGATACCCCTCTGACACCCCGCAGACACTCCTCTGACACCCCAGACACTCCTCTGACACCCCGCAGACACTCCTCTGACACCCCAGACACTCCTCTGACACCCCTCTGACACCCCACAGACACTCCTCTGATACCCCTCTGACACCCCCGCAGACACTCCTCTGACACCCCAGACACTCCTCTGACACCCCTCTGACACCCCACAGACACTCCTCTGACACCCCACAGACACTCCTCTGACACTCCTCTGACACCCCAGACACTCCTGACACCCCTCTGACACCCCACAGACACTCCTCTGATACCCCTCTGACACCCCGCAGACACTCCTCTGACACCCCAGACACTCCTCTGACACCCCAGACACTCCTCTGACACCCCACAGACACTCCTCTGACACCCCGCAGACACTCCTCTGACACCCCGCAGACACTCCTCTGACACCCCGCAGACACTCCTCTGACACCCCTCTGACACCCCCACAGACACTCCTCTGACACCCCAGACACTCCTCTGATACCCCTCTGACACCCCAGACACTCCTCTGACACTCCTCTGACACCCCTCTGACACCCCGCAGACACTCCTCTGACACCCCACAGACACTCCTCTGACACCCCAGACACTCCTCTGACACTCCTCTGACACCCCTCTGACACCCCGCAGACACTCCTCTGACACCCCACAGACACTCCTCTGATACCCCTCTGACACCCCACAGACACTCCTCTGATACTCCTCTGACACCCCACAGACACTCCTCTGACACTTTATATCTTAATTATATTATTTTTATTGTTTGTTCTGATTTCTCAGTCCACCGAAACTGCAGGAAATCATATCAAGTTCAGAGTCGTCTCCTCAGCCAGAGAAGATCACGCTCCACGACCTAACTGACCCCGTTCAACGTGAGCGTTCATTAGTGTGTGTGTGTGCGTGTGTACTTCTGCCTGTGTCTGTCATAGTCACCTTTATTTATAGTGCTTTTATACAGTATAGTTTAACTGTGTTTGTGTGTGTTCAGTTGTGTCCACAGATCAGGAGTGTATCCTCGAGAGACTCCAGGACTCTCAGCCAGAGCGTCACTGGGATCATCTGGGTGAGACGGATCTTCAGTCGCTGTTCGGATCCTCTTCTTGTGTGTTTTTAAATCACTGCATATTAACTACTGCTATGTTTTTCAGATGTACAGGCATCATCATCATCATCATCAGACGTAGCCGTAAAGACAGACACGCGTGAGGAAGAGAAGAGCTGGGAGGAGGAGAGGAAGAGGAGAGAGGAGAGGAGACTGAGGGAGAGAGAGGAGGCGCAGGAGCGAGAGGAGCGAGAGCTGGAGAGACTCAAGCAGGAGCAGGTGACACATTCAGACACTTTACTTTAGTGAACACATGAGTTCAGGAGTCTGTTTGATTTGATTCAATTAAAAGAATCGCTTCGTAAGAGTCATTTGTTCATGAATCACACCACAGAGATCAGACTGTATGTTTAATAACAAGAGCATTAAAATCATCGTGACTATGATTTCTGTTCCGTCTGCTTTCAGGATCAAAACCATAAACCAGCAGAAGAGAAGAGGGACAGTACAGAAGGTCATGTGACAGTAGCGACCTCAGCGATTGGAGGAGCAGCGGATGAGGACGGTTCAGGAGGAGCGGATGCATCCAATCCGCTTCAGAAGTACATGATGATGCTCATGCAGGACCAGCCGAAGGAGCAGGTACATCAAAAACATCACATTTACATCAATGAAGGTTGATTTTTCTTGACATTTCCCCCACGCATGCTCTACTATAATGCAAAAGGGTCTTAAATAGGGGTCGTATTCTCATAAACAAAGAATAATGTAATTTCACATGTTCTTGATGGCTTTGTGTTTGAACTTTCAGAGCCCAAATAAAGCGGCGTCAGAGAACCAAAGTCAAGAGGAGCTTCTCCTGTCTGACCACGTCCACAGGTGACACGTTTGTGTCCGTTACTGTTCAGCAATGCACTGTGTGAGATGGCATTCATCACTAACCTTTGTTTCGCTCCGCAGTGGTGGCGTGACGTCCCCTGAAGAACCGGACGACGACTTCTGGTGAGGAACGCCTCATTTCACTGCTGGATCTTTCCGTGTTCAGTGTGCATAGATGTGATCCTCTGGGAATGTTGTTGGAGTGTTTTTGTTGTGAGACTGAATAAATGTGAAATGTTAATGTTCTGCTGTTGTATTATAATTGTGAGGGATCTGTCGTGTTAATATTCAGTAATATTACTGATTTCACTGATATTATCAATGACAACAAAACGTGTGCAGAATTTTAAATGTCTAATATTTGATGAAGTTTGCATTGATTTTATTACAGTGAAGCTGCTTTGAAACCTTCTGTACTGTATAAAGCGCTGTTGAAATAAAGCTAGCTGTGAGCAGCCAAAGACAACGGTCACGCCAGCACGGCTGGGAGCATCAGACCGACTGCAGCACCGAAGTTATTCGCATTCTTAGAACTTTCATAACTTTTGACCACAAGGTGGTGCTGCCCCGAAGCTTTTATGAGTACTGTCAGGGCTTGGTGTCGAAGACACGTACCAAGTTTCGTAATGATACGCCAATGCGTTCATAAAAATATTACATTTTATTACCAAATTCAAAATGGCCGACTCCCAAAATGGCTGATATGGGAATTAGGTATCCTATGACTTGGCAGGAAGCCCCGAATCTAAAGAGACCACTTTTGTGATTTTTGGCCAAAGCGTTGAGAAGTTATAAGCAAAAATATCAAATTTTTGTATCTCCGGGCCACTAGGTGGCGCTGCACTGAAACTGTGCAGGTCGCCTCAGGTCATGGTTGTCAAAACACACACCAGGTTTGGTCAGAATATGCTAAAGCGCTGCGGAGATACAGACGAATGAACCGAGAACGGTTTGACCAATCGACTTGAATCGAATAACTGTGTCGGCATGGTCTAAAGATGATCAGGTTAAATGTTTTATGAAAATTGGAGCAATGGCCCAGGAGGAGATCGGAAAAGTATTTTTTTTGGAAAATTCAAAATGGCGGAAAAATTGTATTGTACGAGCAAAAACGTGAGTGCAACTTTGGACAGGTGGTGGCGCTAGAGGGATTGAGTTAGAGATGCCATATTGGCTCTGGTGTCAGTTCAGACTGTCCTCTATCTGTGTGCCAAACATCATAACTTTCCCTAGCGGTTCTACGAGCTGCCATACACTCGAGCGGAAGAAGAAGAAGAAGAGCGCTAACGGATGCAACAGCAGCTACACACCTTCAGACATAAAGAGTTAAAAGAAGGCTCGTGAGATCCAGGAAGTTGTATCATATTTCATTTATTTTTGTATAAAACACAATAGTTTGAAGGCCTGAACATCATCGTCCAGCGTCACTCGCATCAAATCATCAGTTTTGGGCAGTTATTAATATTCACAATCCAGCGTCGCCGGGTGAATGACAGTCACTGAACATGACCAGCGATCAAAGCGTTACAAACACAGAATACAGAATAAAAACAGGGCGGGGCATTAGACGGCAGGACTTTTGGGGCTTTTTTTTTTACATTTCAAAATAACAGTTTAAGTACAAACTAAGGGAATCCCCTACAAACACTGGTTAAAAAGCGATGAGTCAAATGAACAGCAATAAACATGGACTAAAACTAGAAAATAAAACCGTTAAATCTGGCGAACGCTGCGCACAATAACACGCTCACACGCATGACCGCCGGTTTGCAATCATACATCAGTCCGACTGCGAATAAAGGCGGGATTTACAGTTGCATATTTTGTTACCTTTGTTTTACCCTCCAGAGAAAAAAAAAAAAAAAGAGCGGCTGGTCAGAGTTCACATTCACGATGCAATTAAACGTACAATTACACAACAAACATGGGAAATGAGAAAGTTACACATTACAGAATTTGGTAGAAATAAAACTGGGCATCAAAGTTTAATATAAAAAAAGTATTTAGGTTGCTAGGGTGTTGCTAGGGTATTCTGGGTGGTTGCTAGGGTGTTGCTAGTTGGCTGCTAAGGTATTCTGGGTGATTTCTAGGGTGTTGCTAGGCGGCTAGGGTGTTGCTAGGCAGTTTGGAGTTTGAAGTTTTTGTAAGCGCAGTTATAGTGAAAACGTGACACACCCAATTTCAGATGCAATCTGCAAATATTCTAATTCATTTTAACGATATAAAACATGCATTATGAATTCCTTCTAATGCCTTAGACATAAACGCATAATGTGCATATCAGGCTTCATACAATATAATGTCATGTTTTCGTCATTTATTCAATGCATGCTTTTCTTCTGGGCAGTAAATGTGTTGTACGTTTGTTCATGATATAGAAAGCTCAGTTGTGTAACTTCACTCGCAGCCGATAGAGATGAATTCTGGGATACTCGAGTCAAATGTGTTGAGCTAAAGAACAGTGGTCAGTGTGAGGTAGAGTGAAAACATGTGCCTGTTCCAGTGGCCATCATCATCATCATCATCATCATCATCAAACACGCAGCGCTGACTGAATACTGTACACATACTATCCCACAATGCAGTGCACTCAACCCAAGTGCAAAGGTCAAGACATTTTAGCACAAAACTGGATTAAAAAAAAAATGCACAAATAACAACTGGATGTGTCCTGCGTCACGATTCTCACGCATGATAACACGAATGCATCTTCAAAATAATATTATAAAGTCAAAAAGAAAAACATTGGGATGTTGTGCGTGTGTAACGCAGGTGCACACATTAATGTGCGCGAGATCAAGAGAAAACATTTCCAACAGTGCAACGTTTCAAACTCCACCAGCCGCCGCCGGCTCACAGACCAGCGTAAAACACAAGCGGACAGAAACAGGAAGTGATGCGCACAGACGGCGTTAGTGGACAGAAGCAGCGGATGCATTAGTGTGTGTTAGTGTGTGTCGCTGGCAGCGCTGACCCTCACGAGTAGGAGTTCAGGCACTCTTTGGAGCGCGCCGTGATGTCCTGCAGCTCCCGCTCCTCCTTCAGTTTGATGTCCTGATACGCGTGTGTGTGACTGGCGTCCTTTAGGTAGGCCCAGTTGGCAGAGAGGATCATGAGATAATGGATCTGAAAGAGTGAGAGGTGACGGCCCGTGAGAGTCAACACACACAACACACACCACACAACACAGAGTCCACACACCCCGACACACATACACACAGAGTCAACACACACAACACACAACACAGAGTCCACACACCCCGACGACACACAGAGTCAACACACACACACACACACAGACACAACACACACACACACACACACACACACACACACGACACATGACACACACACCACACAACACACACAACACACACACAACACACACACACACACAGTCCACACGCACACATACACACACACACACAGTTAACACACACAACACCACACAACACAACACACACACAGTCCACACGCACCGACACACACAGTTAACACACACAACACCACACAACACAACACACACACACAGTCCACATGCACCGACACACACAGAGTCAATACACACAACACAACACAACACACACAGTCCACACGCACAGTCAACACACACACACACACACACACCAAGCCAACACACACAACACACACACAGAGCCAACACACAGTCAACACACACACAGAGAGTCAACACACACCGACCGAGCCAACACACACACAGAGCCCACAGAGCCAACACACACACACCAATACACACAACACACACACAGAGCCAAGACACACACACACACACAGTGCCAACACACACACACAGAGCCAACACACCACACAGAGCCAACACACACACACACACCGAGCCAACACACACACACAAACACACACACACATACATACACAACACCAACACACACACACATACACACACAACACACACACACACACACACACACACACACACACACACACACACACACACACACACACACACACACACACACACACAACACACACACACACACACACACACACACACACACACACACACACAGTCAAATCAAGTCACCTTTATTTATACAGCGCTTTTATCAAGTCCAATTGTTTCAGAGCAGCTTCACATTGTTAAAAGTAAAATAATGCAACAGAATTTGTACAGCCGTTCTGGTGAAACGGTGATGTTCTCCAGCTCATTTCAGTATCATATAGTGTCAATGCGGGCAGATCGGGAATATAGATGAGATTTAGGAGTCCCCAACTGAGCAAGCCAAAAGCCAGAGGCAACGGTGGCAAGGAACCAAAACTCCTTCAGGGTCAGAATGGAGAAAAAAACCTTGGGAGAAACCAGGCTCAGTCGGGGTGCCAGTTCTCCTCTGGCCGACGAACAAACAGTGTGTGATTATAATTCTGGTAACATAGCAGGTCTTAAGTCATATTACATACATATACATATCATACAGTCAACACACACACACAGCCAACATACACACAGAGTCAACACGCACCGACACACACACACACACACACAGAGCCAACACACACCAACACACACCAACACACACCAACACACACACAGCTACACACACAGCTACACACACAGCTACACACACAGCTACACACTGTACACACAGGTGAATATCACGCCATATATAAACTGCACAGGATGCTGGGGTGTGAGGGACTGAAGCGGAGCAGAGGCAAGCTTGAAATGAGGGTTAGTGTGAAAGTGCGCAGACGGACGAACTGAAGCGGCTCAATAACCAGCACTGAGGAGAAGTGTGTGTGCACACGGCAGCTTTATTCATCATAAAAGGACAAACTCCAGCCACCACAATCTCACAGGAATATGGAATCAATCATGTGGAAGGAAGCAATCTGACGGGTAATGACGATACAAACACTCGCCTGACTGACGGTACCCATAACCACTGACCACGTCAAACACAGCTGAACCCTGATTGGATGAGCCAATTGTTGCATTGCTTTAATACCAGAAATGAGCTCGTTATTAACAGAGGTTTAAAGGGACCATGACATGATTTCCCTTCACCTTTTGACACATAAAAGGACATCCTGCAAGATTCAGAGCTTAAACATCTTTCTTTCACGGCATTTATTTAATCAAGCTCCAAAAACAGCTCGTTTTGATATTGTGATGTCACACAGGCAAATACATTTACATATGCCCGCCTCCAGAGCATGACATCAACCAATGCAGCACGCGATAGGCCACGCCCACTCTCATCGGCTGACACGGCCTACACCAGTGTTAATATTGACAGCAAATTTAGTTTGTCATATTTTAGTCACCTGAATAGTTTTAGTCGACTAAAAAGTAGAGTTTAGTTAAACTGTTGTATTAATTGAGCATTTAAGCATTAAATAACTGACTGTTACTGATATTTTGACAATTTTGTGTGATTTTGACGGCTGAAGCACAAAAATACACGAATACGTCAGCCCAGCCCCGTCAGGGCTCGATGCTCCTGCACTGAACACTCGAGCGCACTTTATAAAACTATATATTGATATTTCAGTATCATTGATGTTCTAATAGTTGTTAATATTGTAGATTTTTTTGATGACATGTTTTTTTTTTAAAAACGTCTCTATAGTTTATATACATGCTTGAGTATATCAGGTTCAGCTAAAGATAAGTTTATTTATTTTTAATTTCGGTTGACATTTATTTCATCTCAAGTGTGAATATGTTTAATGTTTTTAGTGAACTATTATAACTCTGATACTTTAATCCTGTTCCCAGTCTTTCCTCCTGACTATGCATTAAATGGGAATGAGATTAAATATAGTTTATTGTGTAACTAATCGTGTATATATAATAATGCGTGACTCTTAATTGTAAACGCGCTCAAATGCACCGGGACTCTTATTTTGAAATGCCGCACTATTGCAGTTCAGATGAGGAGATAAACATGCATCGCTACAGCCGTCTAAACCATATTACCGTATAAACATGGTACAGCAAACACTGATTATCCCTCAGCACTAGTTCATAAACATAACCGCTCATAAACGTGTGTTCTTCATGGATTGAGCCGCTCTGAAGCTCAACCGCTCCGTGTTTTCCCGCCATTAGATCGGCACGTGCTCATCCCAGGACATCAGTTCTGACCGGATCTCTTCCCTAATCCTCCCTACCTAACATTTTCCTCTCGCTTTTATTCGTTGATGAAAATGCCAGTAGATTTTCCTCAGTTTTTGTCATCCAAAGCTGGTTTTTATTTAGTTATCGTCTCGTTTTCGGTTGCTGACGAACACTGAACGTGAGCGAGTCAAAAGCAAACAGAAGCCATTATAATGACTGACGCTGTCTACACGGATACAGATGTGCGTTCAGATTCTGACCTCTGCCGACGACGTTTGCTTTGATCCAGTGAAGCGTTTAAATTCAGCACAGAACGCTGTTATAAACCTCAGATATCAGGTCAAGCAGAGCGAAGGCTTTACAATCCACAAATCACCAACATCACCATGATTTACCGTAGTAACGCTGACTGTAACCATGGTATTATGGCAGAAACAGTCCAATATATTTCTACACTGCACTGTTTACTGCACTTATTAATGCAAAACAATTACTTGCGTAATGATAAAGTTTCCCCAGCACTTTTTATATGGATAATGTTTTCAAAAACAAACAAAAAGATCCTATGCAATAGCGTTAGCCAATCATAACAGGCCGCGTGACAAGCCTTAAAGGAGGTCCGAATGAGGGTTTTCTTGTGTGTAAATAAGTGAACCTCAAGGAACATATTAAAATAGTTTTTAAAATCCACATCATGACCCCTTTAATAGAGTGAACAGAAGGATTTTAGGACGGTTTCTAGCCGGTTTAGCTGTAAATTAAAGCATCTGTTGATAATCACGCGTTTGGCACAATCCCATGTGCTTCTGTGTTAAATCAAGGACACATAGCTTGTTCCTAATAACAGCATGTTTTTGTTTATTAATCATAAAGCAGACAGTGTTATGATGAGCAAATCATATAATAATACATGACAAGATCTGTCGTATGTGTTCTGATCATAGAGATGCAGTTTTGAATGAAATCTGATCAGATAATGCAACTAAATATCTGTTTTTCAGAATTTAAAAGTATTTATTTGTATTTAGACAGTGAAAAGTCTGTTTAAAATAACTCCATAAAGATTAAAAATACCAACAATCTTCATAATACTGCTTAAAACAAATGAATAAGTGATAAAAACAACACTGAAAACTGTAAACAGGTGTGAAGGAAGAAACACCATTAAAACACTGGAGGGCTCGCTGGCACCGGCACAATCGGCAAATTCAGATAAAAATGAGATCTTTAGAAAATATATATTTCCCCCAATACACCTCAAGTTCTGGAAGTAAAAATCACATTCATTTTCTCTATAGAGGAATTCACAAAACCTCAGAGCTCTTAGCAGTAAAACTCTGCTCTTCTGCTCGCCAGCTGCATTTATCTGATCATAAATACAGTGAAATCCTTCAGAAATCCTTCTAATATGATGAGTTCATGCTCAGTAAACATTTATGTTTATCATTATTAGTTTTCATATTTTTGTAGAGATGAATACACTCTAAAAAACGCTGGGTTAAAACCCAACCCAAGCTGTGTTGAAAATGGACAAACTCAGCAATTTGGATGTTTTATCCCAGTGAAATACACCAGCGGTTGACCCAGGGGTTGGGTTGTTTTATCCCAGTGGTTGGGTTGTTTCATCCCAGCAGTTGAGTTGTTTTAACTCAGCGGTTGGGTTGTTTTATCCCAGCGGTTGGGTTGTTTTAACTCAGCGGTTGGGTTGTTTTATCCCAGCGGTTGGGTTGTTTTAACCCAGTGAAATAGTTGCTTTATTCGAGTGGTTGGGTTGTTTTATCCCAGCGGTTGGGTTGTTTTAACCCAGTGAAATGGTTGTTTTAACTCAGCGGCTGGGTTGTTTTATCCCAGCGGTTGGGTTGTTTTAACCCAGTGAAATAGTTGCTTTATTCGAGTGGTTGGGTTGTTTTATCCCAGCGGTTGGGTTGTTTTAACCCAGTGAAATGGTTATTTTAACTCAGCGGTTGAGTTGTTTTGTTTTATTCCAGCGGTTGGGTTGCTTTAACTCAGTGGTTGGGTCGTTTTATCCCAGCGGTTGGGTTGTTTTATCCAAGTGAAACGGTTGTTTTATCCCAGCAGTTGAGTTGTTTTATCCCAGCGGTTGAGTTGTTTTATCCCAGCGGTTGAGTTGTTTTATCCCAGCGGTTGGGTTGTTTTAACCTAGTGAAATAGTTGCTTTATTCCAGCGGTTGGGTTGTTTTATCCCAGCGGTTGGGTTGTTTTAACCTAGTGAAATAGTTGCTTTATTCCAGCGGTTGGGTTGTTTTATCCCAGCGGTTGGGTTGTTTTAACCCAGTGAAATGGTTGCTTTAACTCAGCGGTTGGGTTGTTTTATCCCAGCGGTTGGGTTGTTTTATCCAAGTGAAAGCGGTTGTTTTATCCCAGCAGTTGAGTTGTTTTATCCCAGCGGTTGGGTTGTTTTATCCCAGCGGTTGGGTTGTTTTAACCTAGTGAAATAGTTGCTTTATTCCAGCGGTTGGGTTGTTTTAACCCAGTGAAATGGTTGCTTTAACTCAGCGGTTGGGTTGTTTTAACCCAGTGAAATAGTTGCTTTATTCCAGCGGTTGGGTTGTTTTATCCCAGCGGTTGGGTTGTTTTAACCTAGTGAAATAGTTGCTTTATTCCAGCGGTTGGGTTGTTTTATCCCAGTGGTTGGGTTGTTTTAACCCAGTGAAATGGTTGCTTTAACTCAGCGGTTGGGTTGTTTTATCCCAGCGGTTGGGTTGTTTTATCCAAGTGAAACGGTTGTTTTATCCCAGCAGTTGAGTTGTTTTATCCCAGCGGTTGGGTTGTTTTATCCCAGCGGTTGGGTTGTTTTAACCTAGTGAAATAGTTGCTTTATTCCAGCGGTTGGGTTGTTTTAACCCAGTGAAATGGTTGTTTTATCCCAGCGGTTGGGTTGTTTTAACCCAGTGAAATAGTTGCTTTATTCGAGTGGTTGGGTTGTTTTATCCCAGCGGTTGGGTTGTTTTAACCCAGTGAAATGGTTGTTTTAACTCAGCGGCTGGGTTGTTTTATCCCAGCGGTTGGGTTGTTTTAACCCAGTGAAATAGTTGCTTTATTCGAGTGGTTGGGTTGTTTTATCCCAGCGGTTGGGTTGTTTTAACCCAGTGAAATGGTTATTTTAACTCAGCGGTTGAGTTGTTTTGTTTTATTCCAGCGGTTGGGTTGCTTTAACTCAGTGGTTGGGTCGTTTTATCCCAGCGGTTGGGTTGTTTTATCCAAGTGAAACGGTTGTTTTATCCCAGCAGTTGAGTTGTTTTATCCCAGCGGTTGAGTTGTTTTATCCCAGCGGTTGGGTTGTTTTAACCTAGTGAAATAGTTGCTTTATTCCAGCGGTTGGGTTGTTTTATCCCAGCGGTTGGGTTGTTTTAACCTAGTGAAATAGTTGCTTTATTCCAGCGGTTGGGTTGTTTTATCCCAGCGGTTGGGTTGTTTTATCCAAGTGAAACGGTTGTTTTATCCCAGCAGTTGAGTTGTTTTATCCCAGCGGTTGGGTTGTTTTATCCCAGCGGTTGGGTTGTTTTAACCTAGTGAAATAGTTGCTTTATTCCAGCGGTTGGGTTGTTTTAACCCAGTGAAATGGTTGCTTTAACTCAGCGGTTGGGTTGTTTTAACCCAGTGAAATGGTTGCTTTATTCCAGCGGCTGGGTTGTTTTATCCCAGTGAAATGGTTGTTTTATCCCAGCGGTTGGGTTGTTTTATCCCAGCGGTTGGTTTGTTATTTTGTAACTTTATAAATGTCTCTTTTGATTAATTTGATGCGTTCTTGATAATTTCTTAATGAAAGACTAAATGAATCTCAGTCTTTTGTCTGATTTCGTCAATTTTCAATTAAGTCAAATGTAATTTTGTGCGTTAGTTTGTTTCATGGATCAGAATTTTCCTGAACCTCTATTGAGAAAATGAATGGGCAAATACTTTTCTCCGAAAAAGTCTTTGTCTGTCCTGACTGATAATAATACTTTAGACAAAGAGACTGCAGGCGGAGTTAAAGAGACTATGTTAGGCTTCAAATTAAGCTTTTCTAGTGGTTGCAGAACCAAAGGCAAACCCTCGATAACAACACGTCCATGTTTACAGCACCTGCGTCGGAAATGCTACATCTGTATACAATCCTATATTTACACATTACATGTCAAAAGCAATGAAATGTTTCTCTCATTTGTTTTCATCTCTATTATTTTAGTCCATATTGTCAGTGGTTGCTCATTCTAGGCACTCTGATGAAACTGCATTAAAATTTAGTGCAGCAGTCCTCTCGACTCTTAAACTTCAAAACAGCAAAGTTATACGTGGTAGCCATCATGTAGATGAGCTGGTGGAAGAGAAAGCACAAATATGAGATGCCAAATAAATGACGGAAGGGACAGTTTAACTGCAGAAGAAATAAGTCTGAGATTCAACCGCTAACACTGTCGACACTGCAAGCGTCTGAAGACACAACCGATCGGCTGGAGAAGTCTAAATGAAATACAGTAAAAAGCTGCTTCCATTGGGATTAAAACGGACTTTGGTTATTTTAGAATAGCAAAATAATTTTAGCATGCAAATGCATATTATATATGCACCGATCAGGCAAAACATTATGAGCACCTTCCTAATATTGTGTTGGGCCTCTGACCCGTCGAGGCATGGCCTCCTCTAGACCCCTGAAGGTGTGCTGTGGTATCTGGCACCAAGATGTTAGCAGCAGATTCTTTAAGTCCTGTAAGTTGCGAGGTGGGGCCTCCATGGATCGGACTTGTTTGTTCAGCTCATCCCACAGATGCTCGATTGGATTGAGATCTGGGGAAACTCGTTGTTGTGCTCCTCAAACCATTCCTGAAGCATTTGTGCTTTGTGTCAGGAGCATTATCCTGCTGGAAGAGCCACAGCCACCAGGGAATACCGTTTCCATGAAAGGCTGTACATGGTCTCAACAATGCTTAGGTAGGTGGTACGTGTCAAAGTAACGTCCACATGGATGGCAGGACCCAAGGTTTCCCAGCAGAACATTGCCCAAAGCATCACACTGCCTCCGCCGGCTCGCCTTCTTCCCATAGTGCATCCTGGTGCCATGTGTTCCCCAGGGAAGCCACGCACACGCACCCGGCCATCCACGTGATGTAAAGAACACGTGATTCCTCAGACCAGGCCGCCTTCTTCCATTGCTCCGTGGTCCAGTTCTGATGCTCACGTGCCACTGTTGGTGCTTTCGGCGGTGGACAGGGGTCAGCATGGGCACCCTGACTGGTCAGCGGCTATGCCGCCCCATACGCAACAAACTGAGATGCTCTGTGTATTCTGACACCTTTCTATCAGAACCAGCATTAACTTCTTGAGCAGTTTGAGCTCCAGTAGCTCGTCTGTTTGATCGGACCACACGGGCCAGCCTTCGCTCCCCACGTGCATCAATGAGCCTTGGCCGCCCATGACCCTGTGTCCGGTTCACCACTGTTCCTTCCTTGGAGCACTTTTGATAGATCCTGACCACTGCAGACCGGGAACACCCCACAAGAGCTGCAGTTGTTGAGATGCTCTGACCCAGTCGTCTAGCCATCACAATCTGGCCCTTGTCAAACTCGCTCAAATCCTTACGCTTGCCCATTTTTCCTGCTTCTAACACATCAACTCTGAGGACACAGTGTTCACTTGCTGCCTAATATATCCCACCCACTAACAGGAGCCGTGATGAAGAGATCATCAGTGCTATTCACTTCACTGGTCATAATGTTATGCCTGATCGGTGTACATACACACCAGGGGTGTGCAATATTGACAAAAAATTATATCTCAATATTTTTGGGGATTTTTTTAGGACTTTGTTTTGATGTTTTAAAGATAAAACATTGACGATATATGCAATGATTTTAAAACTGAAAAGATACTTTAAATATGAAACTAACACCACCAGTATGTGGCGGCAAGTCACTGTTAATGAGTGATTCACTGAGTCATTAACTCAACTGATTCGTTCAAACGCCTGATAATTTCAGGAACGAAGCATTTGACCTTCTTACTGAGTGAGTCATTGAATCATTCACTGAACTGATTCGTTCAAATGGACTGATTCAATCAGGAACAAAACACCGCCGTGTGTCGCTCAGAGACGCAAAACAGTCCTGTGGCTTTGACTGGAACTATTTTAATCTGCAAAACTAAAATGTAAGTCACTTAATTGTTTATTAAACTGTTGAATAGAATCAATATCGCATTCGCAATTCTGCTGATATTTGGTGAAAAATCGTCACTCTTTGTGTGATTTGTGTATATCATATGATATAAATCTAGTCTAAAATACAAATAATCATACAGGGGCATTTTCACTGCATTTTAATAGAGTAAATCAGTGCATGCGCTCTCTAGGCGGGTTTTTCCAAAGTGTGGAACATACTCCACACATTTAAAGATTGCACATCGTTAAAACAACAATTACGATATTAACGTATATATATTATATATCGCACACACTTAATATACACACACAAGTTTGAAAAATATTTAAATTAGTAGGCAAAGACCATCACAAGTTGCTTTGAAGTGATGTCAGAAGTTATTTAAATATTTAAAACAGAAAATTACTTTACGTTAAAAATAAATTTATAGCGAAAATAATGAAAATAAATAAATAATGCAATTAAAATACACAAAATTAAATTAAATTAAAATAAAAACTCTTTAATTAGTGCTGTCAAAAAATGAATTGCGATTAATCCAAAAATAAAAGTTTGTGTTTACATAATATATGTGTGTGTGTACTGTGTATAATTATTATGTGTAACACACAAACATGAATATATTTAAGAATTTTTTAAATATTTATATATAATATAAATGTTATACATATACAGTATATACATGCAAATACTTAACTATATACATGCATGTGTGTGTGTGTGTGTGTGTTTATATATATATATACACACACACACATAATAATAATAATAATAATAATAATAATATAAATGGGTCGTCCGTTAACTTACCGTTAACACGACACATGAGACGCTTCCAGTATCGACAGCTTTAATGATTAGAACTAGACTGATCTAGTTACGTGGTGTTGAATCTGTCGTCTTAAGTCTTGTTTAGATACAATAACACTCAATTTCCCTTCGGGGTATCAGTAATGCATGTGATTAAATGCTGTTTAATAAAGTAAAATATCTAAGCACAAATTGTGCATGATTCTCCAGAAGCGCTTGACATCCCACGTCACCTCAAACTAACCCTTAGATCAGGGGCTTAAAGCGCATGGTTTGCATTAGATGGCGCTGGGAATGAAGGGACAAAAAAAGGAGGAAGAGGAACAAACACCCCATATATATGTGACCACATGAGAAGCTTCTGCTTACCAGAGCAATGACTGTCGCTCCAGCTCCGGCACAGGCCACAATATACAGATGGTACGACAGGTAGAACTGCAGCAGACGAACAAAAATCATGTATAGCAACTGCTGGACAACTCAGGTAATGCATTAAAGTGTGACATATGTGCGCTCATACCTCACTGGTGTTGCAGATATCACCTAGCGTTGAGCCGCAGGCTTTGCCCGGAGTCGCGTTCCATGGAATAATACCTGTTTAGACATACAAAACTGTGTTTATAGCCAAGAATTATTCTAGGAAATGCATGAATTGATCAAGTTTAAACCTTAAATGCAAAGCAAGTCACTTCGTATTAAAACATCTGCCAAATGCATAAGCATAAACGTGACGTTATCTGTCGATATCCTGCAGAACAGCTGAATAATGACAGCATTCCTGTCTCCGTACCGTACTGACGCACGTCCACGCAGATGCTCTCGATGGAGGTGAGGTTGGCCACCGGTGAGCGCATGGCAGCGCAGGTCGACCACATGTTGTAGAAAAGGAACACGGGAACCGCAGAGAAACCGAAAACCCCAAGCCAGGCGATTCCCAGGATGTACGTCAGGAACACAAACTGAGAAAGAGACGTTTGACACCGTTTAGCACCGTTTCCATAAAAATATGAACTGATAATAATCATAAATGTGTGCTGATCATCAGAATCCTCATCTGAGAGTGATCAGTGAAGGATCATGTGACACTGAAGACTGGAGTAATGATGATAAACTCAGCTTTGATCACAGGAGTAAATCACACTTTACTATATATTCACACAGAGAACAGCTGATCTACACTGGAGGAGTATTACACTGATCTACTGGAGTTATGAGCAGGAGAGACATTAAAAAGCCAATAACTTGAATGGACTCCACAGGGACTGTATGGGATATAATGAATTATTTCTGAAATACACTGGCCTTAAAGGTGCAGTGTGTAGTATTTATGAGGATCTATTAACAGAAATGGAATATAATATACATAACTGTGTTTTCAGGGGTGTATAAAGACTACATAAAGAATGAGCCGTTTCTATCGACACACACCACGGGTCCCTTACAGTGAAGTCGCCATTTTGCGCCGCCATGTTTCTACAGTGGCCCTAAAGGGACAAACTTCTCTACAGAGCGCTAGCTACTCTCTGCTGTCTCAGACGACCACATCTTTGTCCTGTGATGGCCACCCTAGCTTCTGCACGTGCTTTGAAAGGGAGGGGTGGACGGGTGCAATTCACAACCTCACCACTAGATGCCGCTAAAACTTACACACTGCCCCTTTAAAGAGGTGGCATTAGTGGCACTGGAGGAAAATTAATCATAAAGTTAATTTAATTGTTTTGCGTTGTTTTGTTGAGTTGATATGCAGATAACATTAACTTTTATGAATAACAGTAATGTGCAAAAACATAATTTTTATAGGGAAATGTAAATCTTCTGCTTTTATTAAATGTGCCGTTGTTCTTCTGTAGTCTCACACTGAACTGACTCCAGTGATCATTACAGCAGCCCTGCTGTTGCTTTCTGGGTAATTCACCCACAATCTGAACGAGAGTTTGTGTTTTTCATGAGAGTTTGTGACTTTTCCATATATTATGGAGTGGAAGTGGCTAATAAGTCAATAAGTGCTCATCTGCCGCCATCTACTGGTTATAGTGGGCATGTCATGCGTTTTTAAATAAGTGCTTGTTTGACACAAAGTGTTAATTTTCCTACACCTTTCAACTTTTATTTTTTACAAATCATCACATTAAAGATAAATAACATTAAATTTGGATAATATATAGAGCTTTTAAGTGCTGGAAAAAGTGTGAAGCTCTTGAAAATATTTTATAATTCAAAGTTGTTAGTTTCCTCTGAGTAGTGTTAATTTCGTTAACAACCTTTTTTCCATGACTAAGACGAGATGAGATGACACAAACGTCCTTAAAACATGCAATATCGTTGACTAAAAAAGATGAGACTAAAACGAATGAAAAGGGGAAAAGGAGGGAGCGTTAGAGCGTTCATGCTTGCGGTTGCCAGATTGCAATCATTCAAATCTCCCAATCAGAGCTTTCCTGTTAAAAGAACAGGTCTTCTATCCAGAGTTTTACTTATACTTTGCAATCTGGCAATCATGTGCATGCTCTCTCTCTCTCTCTCTCTCTCTCTCTCTCTCTAACTGCACTTGTGTGAGCTACTGAAATGAGCCTTTCAATCAGATCAAAGCTCAACATTATTATTCATGACTATTCCAAATAAGGTAACAACACCCCATTTCATTATAGGGACAAATCCTAGGGTTGTACATGGACAAGTAAAACCGTATCTGCAGTATTTTTGCCCTTACCAAAGCCACATACCTTCTATGTAGATATCAGAGAACAATTTAAAATATTGTATCAATACATTCTATGCCACCATAACGAACACTTGAACTAACACTAGTGTGATGAAAAAATTTATTTGAAGTGTAATTTGATTGTTGAGTTTGTCTATGTCCCATTACATTTCATGGAGACGGCAGGGTTTATGAGCTGTACTGCATCCAGCCACCAGGGGGCGATCGAGACGCGTCGCCTTCACTTTTCAGGACTCGTGTGGCACATTCGGATGGGCACCAGTGTGACCTCAAAAAAAATTTATTGCACTGGCAGGAAAAAATGTTGCAAAATGCCACCATTTGGTCGCAGTCTGAAGCCCCTCCTTCTGAAACGCACACTGCGCTCTGATTGGTCGGCTGGAGTAGTGTGTTGTGATTGGTGTTTGGGAAATGTCCCGCCCCTTACCATGACCAGCAGTTTCAACACACGACTAACTAACTCAACCAGGCCCAGCCCCTTTAATCTGCACATTAATTATTATAATGAGGAATATTGTGACGTGCTGGTTAGACTACAATGGAAGCGTTTCAGGAGTTCAGGAACACTGACACTGATATAGAGAAGAACAGCAACAGCACACACTAAAGACAGATGGGAGAAGCAGGACATGACTGTACCATCCCACTGATGCAGCGTCCGCAGACGGTGGTCTTGAACTCGTTGTGAAGCTCCTTGACGGCACTGGTGGTATAAAATCCCTCGGCGAGCAGAATGATGCCATACAGGAAGAAGAAGGAGGCGATGCCATATATGACGTACTGCATGAGCTGGATTCTGTGGAAAAGAAGAGTTCACAGCTGTTACTGCTCGAGCACATCTGGAGCGCTAACCTTTGCCCTCGGGCTCAGCTCTGCTTGAGAAAAACTCATCACATGACTAATCTCGTGAATCTCTGATGAATCGCCAACAGATGCGAGCAGATTTAATCGAACAATAACAGGTGAATCTTATCATTTTAAGAGATGAATTTGCATCTCAGAGAGCTCAAATAAGCCACGAACCAGTGAGTTAAGTGAGATTAATGTTGAAGAGTACACACACACACACACACACACACTCACATGTCAGTCAGCATGGCGTGGTCCGAGGTGATCTTGGAGAAGTGGTTCTCCAGGATGGTGAGGGTTCCCGTCAGAGCCACATGTCCGCAGCCGCAGAAGAGCGCCACACCAGAGAAGCACAGGATGGTGGCCACCAGAGACGCGTACGGCACGCCTCCCAGACACTTAATACAGCACTCAAAACAACCTGCACACACACACACACACACACACACACACACACACACACACACACACACATCGTTCATATTCATTAGTTTTAAGAGTTTAACTCTCATCCTTCCCTCGGGTCATTTTGACCCGAAACTCTGAACCCGAGTGGTCTAAGATCTCAGGACTTTTCACTTGAATCACGAACACACACAAAAATTTGACTTTGGAGGAGGATGAGATACCCGTGTTTAGAGACACTTGTGTTTAGAGACACCCGTGTTTACACCTGTGTTTAGAGACACCCGTGTTTAGAGACACCCGTGTTTACACCCGTGTTTAGAGACACCCGTGTTTAGAGACACCCGTGTTTAGAGACACCCGTGTTTACACCTGTTTAGAGACACCCGTGTTTACACCTGTGTTTAGAGACACCCGTGTTTACACCTGTGTTTAGAGACACCCGTGTTTACACCTGTGTTTAGAGACACCCGTGTTTACACCTGTGTTTTAGATGTTTACCTGTGTTTAGAGACACCCGTGTTTACACCTGTGTTTAGAGACACCCGTGTTTACACCTGTGTTTAGAGACACCCGTGTTTACACCTGTGTTTAGAGACACCCGTGTTTACACCTGTGTTTAGAGACACCCGTGTTTACACCTGTGTTTAGAGACACCCGTGTTTACACCCGTGTTTACACCTGTTTAGAGACACCCGTGTTTACACCTGTTTAGAGACACCCGTGTTTACACCTGTGTTTAGAGACACCCGTGTTTACACCTGTGTTTAGAGACACCCGTGTTTACACCTGTGTTTAGAGACACCCGTGTTTAGAGGCACCCGTGTTTAGAGGCACCCGTGTTTAGAGGCACCCGTGTTTAGAGGCACCCGTGTTTAGAGGCACCCGTGTTTAGAGACACCCGTGTTTAGAGACACCCGTGTTTACACCTGTGTTTAGAGACACCCGTGTTTAGAGGCACCCGTGTTTACACCCGTGTTTAGAGGCACCCGTGTTTAGAGGCACCCGTGTTTACACCCGTGTTTACACCCGTGTTTAGAGACACCAGTGTTTAGAGACACCAGTGTTTAGAGACACCCGTGTTTACACCTGTGTTTAGAGGCACCCGTGTTTACACCCGTTTAGAGGCACCCGTGTTTACACTCGTGTTTAGAGGCACCCGTGTTTAGAGACACCAGTGTTGAGACACCCGTGTTTAGAGACACCAGTGTTGAGACACCCGTGTTTAGAGGCACCCGTGTTTAGACACCCGTGTTTAGAGACACCCGTGTTTAGACACCCGTGTTTAGAGACACCCGTGTTTAGAGACACCCGTGTTTAGAGACACCCGTGTTTACAGGCACCCGTGTTTACAGGCACCCGTGTTTACAGGCACCCGTGTTTACACCCGTGTTTAGACACCCGTGTTTACACCCGTGTTTAGAGACACCGTGTTTACACCCGTGTTTAGACACCCGTGTTTACACCTGTGTTTAGAGACACCCGTGTTTAGAGACACCGTGTTTACACCTGGTTAGTCAACTGTGTTTAGAGTCACCTGTTTACATCTGTGTTTAGAGACACCCGTGTTTACACCTGTGTTTAGAGACACCCGTGTTTACACCTGTGTTTAGAGACACCCGCGTTTACACCTGTGTTTAGAGACACCCGCGTTTACACCTGTGTTTAGAGACACCCGCGTTTACACCTGTGTTTAGAGACACCCGCGTTTACACCTGTGTTTAGAGTCACCCGCGTTTACACCTGTGGTTAGAGACACCCGCGTTTACACCTGTGTTTAGAGTCACCCGCGTTTACACCTGTGTTTAGAGTCGTGTTTAGTTTAGCGTTTACACCTGTGTTTAGAGACACCCGCGTTTACACCTGTGGTTAGAGACACCCGCGTTTACACCTGTGTTTAGAGACACCCGCGTTTACACCTGTGGTTAGAGACACCCGCGTTTACACCTGTGTTTAGAGACACCCGCGTTTACACCTGTTTAGAGACACCCGCGTTTACACCTGTGTTTAGAGTCACCCGCGTTTACACCTGTGTTTAGAGTCACCCGCGTTTACACCTGTTTAGAGACACCGCGTTTACACCTGTGGTTAGAGACACCCGCGTTTACACCTGTGTTTAGAGACACCCGCGTTTACACCTGTGTTTAGAGACACCAGCGTTTACACCTGTTTAGAGACACCCGCGTTTACACCTGTGTTTAGAGACACCCGTGTTTACACCTGTGTTTAGAGACACCCGTGTTTAGAGACACCCGTGTTTAGAGACACCCGTGTTTACACCCGTGTTTAGAGACACCCGTGTTTACACCCGTGTTTAGAGACACCCGTGTTTACACCGTGTAGAGACACCCGTGTTTACACCGTGTTTAGAGACACCGTGTTTACACCCGTGTTTAGAGACACCGTGTTTACACCTGTTTAGAACACCCGTGTTTACACCGTGTTTAGAGACACCCGTGTTTACACCGTGTTTACCGTGTTTAGAGACACCCGTGTTTACACCCGTGTTTAGAGACACCCGTGTTTACACCCGTGTTTACACCACCGTGTTTACACCCGTGTTTAGAGACACCCGTGTTTAGAGACACCCGTGTTTACACCTGTGTTTAGAGACACCGTGTTTACACCTGTGGTTAGAGACACCCGTGTTTACACCTGTGGTTAGAGACACCCGTGTTTACACCTGTGGTTAGAGACACCCGTGTTTACACCTGTGGTTAGAGACACCCGTGATTACACCTGTGTTTAGAGACACCCGTGTTTACACCTGTGTTTAGAGACACCCGTGTTTACACCTGTGTTTAGAGTCACCCGTGTTTAGAGTCACCTGTGTTTAGAGACACCCGTGATTACACCTGTGTTTAGAGACACCCGTGTTTACACCTGTGGTTAGAGACACCCGTGTTTACACCTGTGTTTAGAGACACCCGTGTTTACACCTGTGGTTAGAGACACCCGTGTTTACACCTGTGTTTAGAGTCACCCGTGTTTAGAGTCACCTGTGTTTACATACAGACACCTGTGTTTACAGACACCTGTGTTTAGAGTCGCCCACTTGTGGTCCGATCGACCGAAGCGCATGTGAACACCAGGAGTAAACAGAGCCTATGAAGTGTGTTTGAATGGAAAAGAGATGCATGAAAAAAAAAACTTAAACTCTTTTGTTATTCAGAGAAAAAAACAAAAACATGGAAAAATAACAGCATAACAACACTATCAAAAACCGAATGTTCTGGTTTTAGGGGTGAACTATTTCCCTGCTATAAAACTGCCTAATTAAAAACAGCGTAAAGCACAGAGTGTGAAAGACTACAAATAATGAACTGCATGTATGTGTGTGTGTGAGTGTGTGTGTGTGTGAGAGAGTGAGAGTGTGTGTGTGTGTGTGTGTGTGAGAGAGTGAGAGTTCATGGAGCTTTTATGGGAACGAGCATCAGTTTGCCTTTTCTAACACACTCCGAGTGTGGTCAGTTCTGCACTCATCAGTGATTCGTGAAGGTGTGAGGAAGTGATCACATGAATAATGGTGCACACGTCATGATTTATGCATGTGTATGACCTGAGAGAAAACACGCGTGTGATATTCATACAGCGAAACCGCTGGAGCATCCAGTAGTGCCACTGCTGTTTTAATAACTACTACAATAAATAAACATTTAATTAAAAAGGAATGCTTTTGGCATTGTGACAGTATTTCTGATATTCTCAACTTTTTCATTAGGATTTTTATTACTGTAAAAATAAAAAGCAACATAATAATAATAATAATAATAAATAAATAAATACAAATGGAATAATAATATGGGAATGTGAGCGCGTTTGCCTAATTGTTTGTTGAAATGTGCTTTTTGTCATGAATAAAAAACAAAACAAAAAGTTTTCATTTAGAAACACGTTCAACAAGCCTCAAATTATGACATCCGAGTCCACCTATGAGCATTTATCCTGTCATCCTGGGACGAGACCGCCCAGCAGTGATTTAATCCAGGGCCCATTGTGCACGCTCCCAATCCTGAACGTTCCTCTACACGGAGGGCTTTTCCCAGCACACAAAGGCAAATTAAAGCAGATATATGAAGAGCGGAGAGAGGCTGTGTCCGGCCTTTATGAGGCACTCCGGGGTGAAAGCATTCTGTCCTGGTCAATAGCCGTTTCCATAGCAACGAGTTAACCACAACCCAGTGAGTATTGCCCACGGCACAGTCTCTCACGACCCACAACACACACACACACACACACACACACTTATGAAGACACTTAAATGCTCCCATCTCAAAGGGAAATGCTACGATCCATTCCCACCCTTTCCAGAAGCACTTGGGGAATCTTGTCTACTGTCATACAGAGAACCTTTATAAAGTTTTAGTCAACAAAGAGTGGCATAATCAGACGATTCATATCCAATACATTAGTGTAAAAACAGTCTGAAATAATGTGTTTCCAGAGCAGCTGATGCTGGGCTTCATTCCTCAAACACTTCCGCTGTCATTACACATCACTAACACACACACACACACACATCACTAGCACACACACATCACTAACACACACACACACATCACTAACACACATCACTAACACACATCACTAACACACATCACTAACACACACACACATCACTAGCACACACACACACACATCACTAACACACACACACACATCACTAACACACACACACACACATCACTAACACATCACTAACACACACACATCACACATCACTACATCACTAACACACATCACTACACACACATCACACACACATCACTAACACACACACATCTAACACACATCACTACTAGCACACACACATCACTAACACACATCACTAGCACACATCACACACATCACTAACACACATCACACACACATCACACACACACACATCACTAGCACACACACACGCACTTCAACACACACATCACACACACACATCACACACACACATCACTAGCACACACACATCACTAGCACACACATCACTAACACAGCATCACACACACACATCACTAACACACATCACTAGCACACACACATCACTAACACACATCACTAACACACACACACACACATCACTAGCACACACACACACACACATCACTAACACACACACATCACATCACACACATCACACACACATCACTAACACACATCACTAACACACATCACTAACACACATCACTAACCATCACTAACACATCACTAACACACACACACACACACATAACACACACACACACATCACTAACACACATCACACACACATCACTAGCACACACACATCACTCAACACACACACACACACATCACTAACACACATCACACACACATCACTAACACACATCACTAACACACATCACTAACACACACACACACACATCACTAACACACATCACTAGCACACACACATCACTAACACACATCACTAACACACATCACTAACACACACACACACACACACTAACACACACATCACTAACACACACACACACACTAGCACACACACATCACTAACACACACACACACACATCACTAACACACATCACTAACACACACACTACACACACACACACTCACTAACACACATCACTAACACACATCACTAGCACACACACATCACTAACACACACACACACATCACTAACACACATCACTAACACACATCACTAACACACATCACTAACACACATCACTAACACACACACATCACTAGCACACACACATCACTAACACACACACACACATCACTACACACACACATCACACACACACACTCAACACACACACACACACATCACTAACACACACACACACATCACTAACACACACACTATCACACACACATCACTAACACACACACATCACACACACATCACACACACACACACATCACTAACACACATCACTAACACACATCACTAACACACATCACTAACACACATCACTAACACACACACACACATCACTAGCACACACACATCACTAGCACACACACACATCACTAACACACATCACTAACACACATCACTAACACACATCACTAACACACATCACTAACACACATCACTAACACACACACACATCACTAGCACACACACACATCACTAACACACATCACTAACACACATCACTAACACACACACACACACACACACAGCACACACACATCACTAACACACACACACACATCACACACACATCACTAACACACATCACTAACACACATCACTAACACACATCACTAACACACATCACTAACACACATCACTAACACACACACACACACACACAGCACACACACACACACATCACTAACACACACACACACATCACTAACACACATCACTAACACACATCACTACACACACACACACACATCACTAGCACACACACACATCACTAACACACACACACACACATCACTAACACACATCACTAACACACACACATCACTAACACACATCACTAGCACACACACATCACTAACACACACACACACATCACTAGCACACACACATCACACACACATCACTAACACACATCACACACACATCACTAACACACATCACTAACACACATCACTACACACACATCACTATCACACACACACACATCACTAACACACATCACTACACACATCACTAACACACATCACTAACACACACATCACTCACTAACACACATCACTAACACACACACACACACACATCACTAACACACATCACTAACACACACACACACACATCACTAACACACACACACACACACACACTACACACACACATCACACACACACACACACATCACTAACACACATCACATCACTAACACACATCACTAACACACATCACTAACACACACACACATCACTAACACACATCACTAACACACATCACTAACACACATCACTAACACACATCACTAACACACATCACTAACACACATCACACACACACATCACTAACACACACACACACATCACTAACACACATCACTAACACACATCACTAACACACACACACACATCACTAACACACATCACTAACACACACACACACACACACATCACTAGCACACACACATCACTAACACACACACACACATCACTAACACACACACACACACATCACTAACACACATCACTAACACACATCACTAACACACATCACTAACACACACATCACTAGCACACACACACACACACTAACACACACACACAACACACATCACTACACACATCACTAACACACATCACTAACACACATCACTAACACACATCACTAACACACACACACACACATCACTAGCACACACACATCACTAACACACATCACTAACACACATCACTAACACACATCACTAACACACACACACACACACACACACAGCACACACACATCACTAACACACATCACTAACACACATCACTAACACACACATCACACACACACATCACTAACACACATCACTAACACACATCACTAACACACATCACTAACACACATCACTAACACACACACATCACACACACACACACATCACTAACACACACACACACATCACTACACACACATCACTACACACACACACACATCACTAACACAACACACACACACACACACACACATCACACACACACACATCACTAACACACACATCACTAACACACATCACTAACACACATCACTAACACACATCACTAACACACATCACTAACACACACACACATCACTAACACACACACACACATCACTAACACACACACAAACACACACATCACTAACACACACACACACATCACACACACACATCACTAACACACATCACTAACACACATCACTAACACACATCACTAACACACATCACTAACACACACACACACACTATCACACACACACACATCACTAACACACACACACACCACTAACACACATCACTAACACACATCACTAACACACATCACTAACACACATCACTAACACACATCACTAGCACACACACATCACTAGCACTACACACACACTCACACACACACACACATCACTAACACACATCACTAGCACACACACATCACTAACACACACACACACACATCACTAGCACACACACATCACTAACACACACACATCACTAACACACATCACTAACACACACACACACACACACATCACTAGCACACACACACACACATCACTAACACACACACACATCACTAACACACACTCAACACACATCACTAACACACATCACTAACACACATCACTAGCACACACACATCACTAACACACACACACACACATCACTAACACACATCACTAACACACATCACTAGCACACACACATCACTAACACACACACACACATCACTAACACACATCCACACACATCACTAGCACACACACATCACTAACACACACACACACACACACACACACACACGACAATTCAACTAGCACACACACACGCACTGCTGCACAACGCCAGTCTCCATTCAGGGAATATGAATGAATACAGATCGTCTGCTATGCTCTCACACGAGCAGTTAAAGCCACAAAACTCGTTACAAAGACCGAGTGGAGTCTCATTTCCAACTAACACTCATGGCGCATGTGGCAAGGTCTGAGGTCCATCTGCTCTTTTGGATCTAAATCCTCTGCAGAGGCAGCGTTGATCCGTTGTTCGTTGACGAGTTAAACTCTTTCTATGCTCGCTTTGACTGTAACCGCGTAACAGCGCGACATCCACCAAGTGGCGCGTCAGAGAGGAATCACTCAGACAGCAACAATCACGTGATCTCTGTCTCAGAGGATGAAGTTCGGAGAGCACACAGCGTGTGGGCGTCAGAAAGCTGCCGGGCCAGATGGTATCTCAGGTCGTGTTCTGCGGTCCTGTGCTGATCAGCTCGCCGGGTTGTTTACATCTATCTTTAATGAGTCCTCGCTACATCTGTGGTCCCCACCTCCTTAAAAAATCCACCATCATCCCTGTCCCTAAGAACAGTAACCCTCTTGCCTAAATGACATCGCCCAGTGGCTCTCACGTCTATAGTCATGAAGGTCTTTGACACTCATTAAAAACACCATTTGCGCCTTCATTCCTGACACTTTGGACCCTCTTCAGTTTGCCTATCGTCCCAATAGATCGACTGAAGATGCCATCTCTCATGTCCTCCACTCCTCCCTCACACACATCGACAGCAAAGTGGGAACTCCTCCACTCCACCTCACTCACATCGACAGCAAAGTGGGAACACGTGAAGACTGCTATTTATTGACTATAGCTCAGCCTTTAACACCATAGTTCCCACCAAGCTAACCTCCAACCTCCTGGATCTCGGCCTGAATCCTTCTCTCTGCCACTGGATTGAGGACTTCCTCACTGGCAGGCCTCAGGTGGTGAGAATAGGCCAGTCCACCTCACACCTCCATCACCCTGAGTGTGGGAGCTCCACAGGGCTGTGTCCTGAGCCCCCTGCTCTACTCTCTCTACACGCATGACTGTTTGTCCACACACAGCTCCACCTCTATCATCAAATTTGCTGATGATACTGTTGTCCTGGGCCTCATTTCATCACAACAATGAGACGGCATACTTGGACGAGGTGGAGCATCTAACATCATGGTGCCAGGACAACTGTCTCTCTCTGAATGTTGGCAAGACCAAAGAAATGATTGTGGACTTCAGGAAGAGACAGCAACGGACATACACACCCCTCATGATCAGCGGGTCACCAGTAGAGAGAGTGAGCAGCTTCAAGTACCTGGGAGTAAACATCTCCGAGGACCTGACCTGGACTGCTCACATTCAGACACAGGTGAAGAAAGCCAGGCAAAGACTACACCACCTGCGCCAGCTGAGGAAATTCAGGGTTTCACCAGCTATCTGAAAACTTTCTATTTAGGGGCGATAGAAAGTGTTTTAACTCAGTGCATCACAGCGTGGTATGGGAACACACACCAGTCATGACCGCAAAGCCCTGCAAAGAGTAGTGCGCTTATCCGAGGCGTATCTCAGGGTCAGCTCTCCGTCTCTGCAGGACGTCACACCAAACGCTGCAAAGGTAGAGCTACCAAGATCATCAAGGACTCTAATCACCCTGCAAACCCTCATTTCACGCTGCTACCACAGCGCTTCACAGCCTGATGGCCAAAACTGAGAGACTCAGGAGGAGCTTCTTCCCAGGCCATCAGACTCCTGAACTCAGTCACTTAACATCACGTGACTTCACTTCAGGATAAACATCAATACACTGACATTGCACTGCACTTTCTGTTCTCGTTGTTACTGTGTAACAACCTGTCATAAACCTGTTTGCACATTATACTCTTATACATTTGTTAACCACATATTTATAAGTCTACAGTTTACTCACTGCAAAGTCTACTTCAATTATTTTATTCCACTTTATCCTTATTTGTTACCTTTTTTTCTCTTGACTTGATTATTTATAATTCTACAGATATAGACATACATATATATATATATATATATATATATAGTAATTTTTTTATATCCTATTTCTATTATAATTTCTTCCTTGTGTTTTTAACTGTGAATTTGCACTGTCCATGGAGCGGACCTGTTTACATTTCACTGCCGGGTTGTATATTCTGTATATAACTGTGTATGTGACAAATAAAACTCTTGAATCTTGAATCACTACACACACACACACACACACACACACATCACACACACATCACACACACACACACACACATCACTAGCACACACACATCATCAACACACACACACACATCACTAACACACACACACACATCACACACACACACACACATCACTAACACACACACACACACACACACACACACACACACACATCACTAACACACACACATCACAACACACACACACATCACTAACACACACATCACTAACACACATCACTAACACATCACTAACATCACTAACACACACACACACATCACTAGCACACACACATCACTAACACACATCACACACACACATCACTAACAACACATCACTAACACACATCACACACACACACACATCACTAACACACACACACACACACATCACTAACACACACATCACTACACACACACACACACACACATCACACACACATCACACACACATCACTAGCACACACACATCACTAACACACACATCACTAACACACACACATCACTA
>CM031951.1:5797913-5822913 GCA_018749465.1 Paracanthobrama guichenoti | reverse complement strand
TGCTTTTATTAATTATTTAAATTTAAATCAAACCATTAAAATGGAATCCAGAAAAACAAAACAAAAAATATCAGTATTTGGTAAAAAAAAAAAAATTTCATAGGGCCCTAAACATGTAAATATTATTAAGCTTTTAATAAATTGTATGTTTCTCGATTTCCAATAATTAGACGTTTTTGATTACTAAAAATGTCAATTTAACTTTTTTTTTCTTTTCCAATTTAAATATTTTCAATTAAAATGCAGACAAAAGGGGAAAAAAACGGGGAGAAACATCCCCTCCCCCGGAAAAAACTGACCGATTTTATAGGGCTCTACATGTCAATGACGCACTTAGTTATTCTTATACAGTGATTCCCATTTATTACGATCACGGTTTCATAATGAACCGAAAATATTTTAAAACTGCACCTTTTTGGCACTTTTTCTTACCAAATGGCAAAACGAATCACGTATATAGCCTGTTTGCACGGCATGTTCCGGAGCGAAGTGCTCACGCGATCAGTTTGTGTTTTCCGCGTCTCAGAGTGGCTCAGTTCACAGTAAATGAATGCAGTGAACTCCATCTCTACACGTGGGGTGAGTTTAGGGTGCATTTGGCCCAATCAATGTTCACTTGCGTCACTTAAGGCACAGTTTCTCGTAAATGTTTTTTTTTTCTTTTGCTTGTTGCAACACTGACCCATTTTCTGCTTAACATCGGACATTCAGCATCAGGTCACTGATTCAGAGCCACAACCCAGACACATTTATGTCAATCAATCGGTGTGTTGGCCTGTTTCATGGAACCAGTCAATGACAGCAAAGACATCAGGAGAGAATACAAAGGAATACCATTAACTGAGCACCTCAAAACATCGGTGAGTGTTTGTCACACGATGCACGACTTCACCACTGTCTACTGTACACGCATGCTTTCATCTCACATAGAAATATACAAATGCAAGAAGCAGAACTGATTAATTCCGCACTTTACATGTATATTCACTCAGCTCACTGTTGTTTTGACTACATATTCAATTCTTGAAACACAAGAACTTCCCAGCAGCTTTTTTCCATTAAACAAAAGCAGATTATTATCTGTACTGCCAAACTACCTCCAAAAGAGGACTGCAGATAGCTCATAAAACTAATCCAGATGACAGATTAAAAAAAAAAAAAAAAAAAAAAAAAAAAAAAGTCCTCTTTAGACAGGTTTATTAAGCTGATGTCACTTTAAGAGTTTATGCATGGATCCAATATACTGATACGCAGCATGCATTCTCAACTATTTACGTTTCAAAGCTATTTACGTTACTCAGCAAGACAGGCATTTTGTATGTATTTGACCGTTTAAGCGCAATAAGCCACGGAAAAAACTTTGGCCCCACCCACTGAAGTGTTAGTGAGATGACAAGGAGAGAAGAGCAACTAAAAATACCATCACCTTCCAAAGGCTCCTAATGCTAAAAACTTGCTTATTTATCTCAACAATGTGAATGTCTCAGTCAAGCATTATTTATTTGTATTCTTTGGGAAATCATTTACAATTTCGGCACAGGCTTTGCAAACAGTACGCAAAGACATTAGCCAATCACAGATGTTAGTCTCACAGCGGCCAATCACAACAGTTGGCGTTTACACTGAAGTCTCACAGCGGCCAATCACAGCAGGTGGGCGTTTACACTGAAGTCTCACAGCGGCCAATCACAGCAGGTGGGTGTTTACACTGAAGTCTCACAGCGGCCAATCACAACAGTTGGCGTTTACACTGAAGTCTCACAGCGGCCAATCACAGCAGGTGGGCGTTTACACTGAAGTCTCACAGCGGCCAATCACAGCAGGTGGGCGTTTACACTGAAGTCTCACAGCGGCCAATCACAACAGTTGGCGTTTACACTGAAGTCTCACAGCGGCCAATCACAGCAGGTGGGCGTTTACACTGAAGTCTCACAGCGGCCAATCACAGCAGGTGGGCGTTTACACTGAAGTCTCACAGCGGCCAATCACAACAGTTGGCGTTTACACTGAAGTCTCACAGCGGCCAATCACAGCAGGTGGGCGTTTACACTGAAGTCTCACAGCGGCCAATCACAGCAGGTGGGCGTTTACACTGAAGTCTCACAGCTGCCAATCACAGCAGGTGGGCGTTTACACTGAAGTCTCACAGCGGCCAATCACAGCAGGTGGGCGTTACACTGAAGTCTCACAGCGGCCAATCACAGCAGTGGGCGTTTACACTGAAGTCTCACAGCGGCCAATCACAGCAGGTGGCGTTTACTGAAGTCTCACAGCGGCCAATCACAGCAGGTGGGCGTCTTACACTGAAGTCTCACAGCGGCCAATCACAGCAGGGGCCGTTTACACTGAAGTCTCACAGCGGCCAATCACAGCAGGGGGCGTTACATACTGAAGTCTCACAGCGGCCAATCACAGCAGGGGCGTTTACACTGAAGTCTCACAGCGGCCAATCACAGCCAATCACAGTGGGCGTTTACACTGAAGTCTCACAGCTCACACCAATCACAGCAGGTGGGCGTTTACACTGAAGTCTCACAGCGGCCAATCACAGCAGGTGGGCGTTTACACTGAAGTCTCACAGCGGCCAATCACAACAGTTGGCGTTTACACTGAAGTCTCACAGCGCCAATCACAGCAGGTGGCGTTTACTGAAGTCACTGCCAATCACAGTCTGAAGTCTCACAGCGGCCAATCACAGCAGGGGGTGTTTACACTGAAGTCTCACAGCGGCCAATCACAGCAGGTGGGCGTTTACACTGAAGTCTCACAGCGGCCAATCACAGCAGGTGGGCGTTTACACTGAAGTCTCACAGCGGCCAATTTACACTGGGCGAGTCTGAAGTCTCACAGCAGCCAATCACAGCAGGTGGGCGTTTACACTGAAGTCTCACAGCGGCCAATCACAGCAGGTGGGCGTTTACACTGAAGTCTCACAGCGGCCAATCACAGCAGTGGGCGTTTACACTGAAGTCTCACAGCGGCCAATCACAGCAGGTGGGCGTTTACACTGAAGTCTCACAGCGGCCAATCACAGCAGGTGGGCGTTTACACTGAAGTCTCACAGCGGCCAATCACGGCAGGGGCGTTTACAAAATACATCTAGAAATAGTGGAGTGGAAACAGAGTGAGCTGCTGCTGGAAAGGTGCGTGATCCAAGTGGCCAAAACATGATTATTCTTTATTTTAAGCTTCAAACGAATGCACCAGTGCTTAACTGACCCTGTTATGAGCTTTGACACATGCGTGTGCGTCCTCAGCGCAAAACATTCATTACATACCAACAGGTTTGGAACAGCACCAGGGTGAGTAAAATGACAACAAAAATGTTAATTTTTAGGTGAAAACATCTTACTTTGGCTTTAGCTGACTTTAATGGCGGGAAGGAAATTTCCTCAAAACCTAATTGGTAGCCCTTAACCACATGTTCCCCAGGATCCCTGAATCAGCACATCTGTAATTGCATGTTTGTGTTGGTTTTCAGTGCCTGAGGGAAACTGAGCTCTTCTGAGGTCGTTTAAAACCAAAATTTGCCCTGTCATGTGACTTTACACCCGCTGCTTGGCACCTCGCTAAAGAGAAAAATGAAGCTTAGAAAAACATGAATCCAGATGTTCGACCAGAAAACACAGAACTGATCTGTGTGTATTAGTCCTTGCATCCAAAACTATAATAAAACTGATAGTTATGTTCTAAATGCTGATTTAATAAAAGCACAGGTGTTTTATAATAGCAACTGAATGGTTTTATGCATGATATAAATACCCCACAGCGGTGGTAAAATCACACGTAATGCTTTAATGTAAATGAGATCAGGGAGCACATGATCACCACTTCTGGATGAGCTGCTTCTTTCATGTGACTTCATTTCTTAAGGCCAATTTATATAAAAAAAAACTCTAAAAGGCACATGGATGTTTATGGTTAGTGTGGAGGCTCTTTGTATCCAGCAAAAAACAAAGCCAATCTTCTTTTCTGTTGTGTAAAAGGCACACTTTATATCTGCGAACCTCAAATGTTGTCTATTAACTCTCACGTGTGAATCGATCGAGAACAGGCGACTTGGTGAACAGCGAATCAATCTGACTGTGTCTCGGCTCATTGAATATTCATGAGCATAAACAGCTGCCCTATTGAATGTGTTTTAAAGAGCGCTGAACTGAATGGCCGACTCCTTTATCTTGTGAGAGTGGCTTGACAGGCGAGCGGAGCCATCGTGAGAACTTCACTGGTTCAGCTCTATAGAGAGTCGCTCGTAGACGACCTGTTAAACACACACTGAGTTTACTACATCCTTGCTGGAGCCAGTCACACATCTTAAAGTTCAACTCATAATTTGGCTGTCCATTACACTGAAAAAAATGTGGTGTTGGATTGACGTTAAAATGTCGTGTAGATATGAAACAGTCTTTATTCACACACAGGATCATTATTTCTTACAATCATTCAGATGATCACAGAAGAACTGGATTAAAGTTTATAGTACAGATATAAACACTGAGCAAATCACCTTTAGAAAATAAAGGGATAGTTCACCCAAAAATGAAAATTATCCCATGATTTACTCTCCTCAGGTCATCCCAAGTGTGTCTTTCAGACGAACACAATCCGAGTTATAGTTAAGAAATGTCCTGGCTAATCCAAGCTTTATAATGGCAGTGAATGACTATTTCTGTTTTGAAGTCCATAAAAGTGCATCCATCCATTATTAAAGTGCATCCATCCATCATAAAAGTGCATCCATCCATCCACCCATCATAAAAGTGGATCCATCCATCCATCCATCATAAAAGTGCATCCATCCATTATTAAAGTGCATCCATCCATCATAAAAGTGCATCCATCCATCCATCCATCATAAAAGTGCATCCATCCATCCATCCATCCATCATAAAAGTGCATACATCCATCCATCCATCCATCCATCATAAAAGTGCATACATCCATCCATCCATCCATCCATCATAAAAGTGCATCCATCCATTATTAAAGTGCATCCATCCATCATAAAAGTGCATCCATCCATCCATCCATCATAAAAGTGGATCCATCCATCCATCCATCATAAAAGTGCATCCATCCATCATAAAAGTGCATCCATCCATTATTAAAGTGCATCCATCCATCATAAAAGTGCATCCATCCATCCACCCATCATAAAAGTGCATACATCCATCCATCCATCCATCATAAAAGTGCATCCATCCATTATTAAAGTGCATCCATCCATCATAAAAGTGCATCCATCCATCCATCCATCCATCATAAAAGTGCATCCATCCATCCATCATAAAAGTGCATCCATCCATCCATCCATCATAAAAGTGCATCCATCCATCCAGCCAGCCATCATAAAAGTGCATCCATCCATTATTAAAGTGCATCCATCCATCCATCATAAAAGTGCATCCATCATAAAAGTGCATTCATCCATTATTAAAGTGCATCCATCCATCATAAAAGTGCATCCATCCATCCATCCATCATAAAAGTGGATCCATCCATCCATCCATCATAAAAGTGCATCCATCCATTATTAAAGTGCATCCATCCATCATAAAAGTGCATCCATCCATCATAAAA
Organism: Paracanthobrama guichenoti; assembly: GCA_018749465.1. Taxonomy (NCBI): domain Eukaryota; kingdom Metazoa; phylum Chordata; class Actinopteri; order Cypriniformes; family Gobionidae; genus Paracanthobrama; species Paracanthobrama guichenoti. The sequence continues at coordinate 5,817,333 of CM031951.1, read as the reverse complement.
GTGCATCCATCCATCCATCCATCCATCATAAAAGTGCATACATCCATCCATCCATCCATCCATCATAAAAGTGCATACATCCATCCATCCATCCATCCATCATAAAAGTGCATCCATCCATTATTAAAGTGCATCCATCCATCATAAAAGTGCATCCATCCATCCATCCATCATAAAAGTGGATCCATCCATCCATCCATCATAAAAGTGCATCCATCCATCATAAAAGTGCATCCATCCATTATTAAAGTGCATCCATCCATCATAAAAGTGCATCCATCCATCCACCCATCATAAAAGTGCATCCATCCATCCATCCATCCATCATAAAAGTGCATCCATCCATTATTAAAGTGCATCCATCCATCATAAAAGTGCATCCATCCATCCATCCATCCATCATAAAAGTGCATCCATCCATCCATCATAAAAGTGCATCCATCCATCCATCCATCATAAAAGTGCATCCATCCATCCAGCCAGCCATCATAAAAGTGCATCCATCCATTATTAAAGTGCATCCATCCATCCATCATAAAAGTGCATCCATCATAAAAGTGCATCCATCCATCCATCATAAAAGTGCATCCATCATAAAAGTGCATCCATCCATTATTAAAGTGCATCCATCCATCATAAATGCATCCATCAATCCATCATAAAAGTGCATCCATCCATCATAAGTGCATCCATCCATCATAAAAGTGCATCCATCTATCAAAAGTGCATTCATCCATCCATCCATCATTAAAGTGCATCCATCTATCATAAAAATGCATCCATCCATCATAAAAGTGCATCCATCCATCATAAAAGTGCATTCATCCGTCATAAGTGCATCCATCCATCATAAAAGTGCATCCATCCATCCATCCATCCATCATAAAAGTGCATCATCCATCCAGCCAGCCATCATAAAAGTGCATCCATCCATCCATCCATCATAAAAGTGCATCCATCCATCCAGCCAGCCATCATAAAAGTGCATCCATCCATTATTAAAGTGCATCCATCCATCCATCATAAAAGTGCATCCATCATAAAAGTGCATCCATCCATTATTAAAGTGCATCCATCCATCATAAATGCATCCATCAATCCATCATAAAAGTGCATCCATCCATCATAAGTGCATCCATCCATCATAAAAGTGCATCCATCTATCAAAAGTGCATTCATCCATCCATCCATCATTAAAGTGCATCCATCTATCATAAAAATGCATCCATCCATCATAAAAGTGCATCCATCCATCATAAAAGTGCATTCATCCGTCATAAGTGCATCCATCCATCATAAAAGTGCATCCATCCATCCATCCATCATAAAAGTGCATCCATCCATCCATCATAAAAGTGCATCCATCCATCCTAAGTGCATCCATCCATCATAAGTGCATCCATCCATCATAAAAGTGCATCCATCAATCATAAGTGCATCCATCCATCCATCCATCCTAAAAGTGCATCCATCATAAGTGCATCCATCCATCCTAAAAGTGCATCCATCATAAGTGCATCCATCCATCATAAGTGCATCCCATCCATCCATCATAAAAGTGCATCCATCCATCCATCCATCCATCCATCCATCCATCCATCCATCCATCATAAAGGAGCATCCAAAACTAACTCAAACTGAAATAAAAATAAATTAAACCTAAATTAAAAACAAAAAACTAATAAATGACAAAAAGCACACAGTGAACTAAAATGAACATAAAAAATAATACTGCCAAAAATATTAATTCAAAATATTAATACAACTAAAATAAAAACTAAAATAATACTACCAATTCTTTTAAGATTTTCCTAATTTAATTAATAGTAAAATTCCATCAAATTGAATTGAATAATCCTTACATATTTAAACTGAATGATTATTAAATTAAAATACATAAGGATTATTGAATTCTATTTGTACATTTAAAAAAAAAAAGGCTTAAATATTTTACAGTGATAATTTTTCTAAGTGTGTATTTTAAATCACAATTTGAATGGAAGACTTTGGGCAATGTAATCATCCACGCGTCCCAGTTTGTTTGTAATGATCCTGTGGCGTCGTCTCACGAGAGATGACTATAATTATGACATGATCTCGTCAGGATGTGTCAACTTCCCAAAGTATTCCACGTGAGCCATTTCCAAATCCCAAAACTTCCAATACGCCGTTAACTCACACGCTCTTGGATTTCATGCAGCTGTTGTATCGTGTGACGGGAAGCTCGGGAATCTGGGGATACGGTCATCTGTTTGGCCCACATGTTCTTTACAGCGCTAATGCGATGCCACGGATGGGGAAAATCCTGACCGGGAGTTAACACGCAACACCAGCTGATGTGAACCGAAGCACAAAACCAGAATCACATGCGGCTGAATCACACATATCCAGCAGGAGGTGAATCAGGGATGTGCTGCATAACATGCCGGAGGGACTCGAGAGTGTCTGGGAATCACAGGGGAATTTGGGATGAGGAAAGTAAAGAGCACATCTAATCCTGCAATGAAAACAACAGAGCTTAAAATTGTATTATTATTCCAAAAACTGTGTTCAAAAGACTCCAGATGATCATGTGTTTCCAAAGAAATACTTAGAGTCAGTAAACCGAAGGACCCGAGACCTGTGCATGGACACAGCGCTGAGAGAGTCAGCGAGAAAGCGTTTGAATTCAGCGCATTATTAATAACACAGGGTTCCCACACCTTGGTTAACTTCAAATTCAAGGAGCTTTCAAGGACTTTCCAGGTCCAATACCCTCAAAACAAAGTACCTCACGCGGGACACACTTAACATTAGTGCTGGGCGGTATGACCAAAAATGTACATCACGGTATTTTTCTAAATTATATCATTTCGTGGTATATGACAGTATTTTTTCCCTATGCATGACCGGGTGTTTACCACATTTTCTTCTGATTGAGAGAGGAAATACTGCAGTAGATTGACTAGAATGCCCTATTTTACTGTCATGAGTGAATATTGCAGAAGACATTACAGACACATGAATATTAAAATATGACCACGGAGAGGAAAAAAAATGAGTTGAGGGCACCTTAAGCATTTTAAAAATCTAACCCTATATAACAACAAACGGCCCAAACCAGGGAGAAACGTGGAAGAACGTTTAAAAGGTCTGCGGATATGTTCAGTACATTTAAGAGCACTCGTCTCCGAACAAATGACACGTCAGTTTAACACAGAAAGCTACTTCTTTGAATTGTCAGTCTATTTATTAACTTACATCGTCTTCGGTGTAGCAGAATAATCTGGCGTCAGCGCGGTCGTGATGTATCAGTGTCCTTTGCATACATTTCATTTGAAGATGTGATGAAATATGTGCGCATACGCGCTGCTGGTTCAGAGCGATAGAGTATATGAACTTAAACGGGCTCGCTCCGGTCTATATACACTCACCTAAAGGATTATTAGGAACACCTGTTCAATTTCTCATTAATGCAATTATCTAATCAACCAATCACATGGCAGTTGCTTCAATGCATTTAGGGGTGTGGTCCTGGTCAAGACAATCTCCTGAACTCCAAACTGAATGTCAGAATGGGAAAGAAAGGTGATTTAAGCAATTTTGAGTGTGGCATGGTTGTTGGTGCCAGACGGGCCGGTCTGAGTATTTCACAATCTGCTCAGTTACTGGGATTTTCACACACAACCATTTCTAGGGTTTACAAAGAATGGTGTGAAAAGGGAAAAACATCCAGTATGCGGCAGTCCTGTGGGCGAAAATGCCTTGTTGATGCTAGAGGTCAGAGGAGAATGGGCCGACTGATTCAAGCTGACAGAAGAGCAACTTTGACTGAAATAACCACTCGTTACAACCGAGGTATGCAGCAAAGCATTTGTGAAGCCACAACACGCACAACCTTGAGGCGGATGGGCTACAACAGCAGAAGACCCCACCGGGTACCACTCATCTCCACTACAAATAGGAAAAGAGGCTACAATTTGCACAAGCTCACCAAATTTGGACAGTTGAAGACTGGAAAAATGTTGCCTGGTCTGATGAGTCTCGATTTCTGTTGAGACATTCAGATGGTAGAGTCAGAATTTGGCGTAAACAGAATGAGAACATGGATCCATCATGCCTTGTTACCACTGTGCAGGGTGGTGGTGGTGGTGTAATGGTGTGGGGGATGTTTTCTTGGCACACTTTAGGCCCCTTAGTGCCAATTGGGCATCGTTTAAATGCCACGGCCTACCTGAGCATTGTTTCTGACCATGTCCATCCCTTTATGACCACCATGTACCCATTCTCTGATGGCTACTTCCAGCAGGATAATGCACCATGTCACAAAGCTCCAATCATTTCAAATTGGTTTCTTGAACATGACAATGAGTTCACTGTACTAAAATGGCCCCCACAGTCACCAGATCTCAACCCAATAGAGCATCTTTGGGATGTGGTGGAACAGAGCTGCGTGCCCTGGATGTGCATCCCACAAATCTCCATCAACTGCAAGATGCTATCCTATCAATATGGGCCAACATTTCTAAAGAATGCTTTCAGCACCTTGTTGAATCAATGCCACGTAGAATTAAGGCAGTTCTGAAGGCGAGAGGGGGTCAAACACAGTATTAGTATGTGTTCCTAATAATCCTGACAGGTGAGTGTATGTGTGCTATATCATGATCACTCTCTCGTGCGTCACGTGTAGTTTGAATTCTCCACTGTAACCAAGGGCTGAATCTGAAATCTCCCTCAATAGGGCATTATTTGAAGGCACAGCCGTTTGTAGTGGTGTCCTAAACCAGTGGACACTATTGAGTGCACTCATTCAATCCCACAATGCACCGCAATAACGCAATAAAATATAGTAGCACTGACTGTAACCATGGTATTATGGCAGAAACTCAAATATTTTTATATTAATCATCTCAGTTCAACCTTTTGAGAGCGAAACACTTTCCAGCACTTCAAAGCTCTTAACATTATCCCATTTGAATGTTATTCTTAAATGTGATATGAAAAACTTAAAAGATGTAGGAAAACTTTGTGGCAAACACTTTTATTAAAAAAAGAGGAGCACTTATTGACTCGTTAATATATCAGGCAAGCGCTTGCGCTCACAGGACTGATTTCGGACAGGCAGTGTAACGATTTAATGATCTACAGCAAACGTGAGCTTGGGAGAAAACTCAGCAAATATTTTAATTACTACAATAGGAGTTCATGGTTAGAAATGACATCAAAAGTGGAAAACACTGACCAGCCACCGCAACTCTCAGATGCAATCACAGAACGGAAAGCACAGGATTGTGGGATAAAGGCAATGCCTTCAAAACTCGATCAGATGAAGGTCTTCTCAGGAGACAGGAAGTGAAGCTTTGGATTCGGACGTGCCTTAATCCCTTTCTCCGAAGAAACATTTTGAATGGAGCCATTGAAAAAAAAGAGAAAGTCACAAAGTCTCATGCAAAACCAAAACTTTCGATAACACTACTTAAAGCCTTTAAGTATTTTGGACGCATTAATTATGCCTTGTAATGCTCTTTATAATTTAGATAGAATAATGCATTAAAACATGACAAACAACCAATTTCAGATGTAACAAGTGAATATTATAATGCCTTATATAAGGCAAATAACATATATTATGAATTCCTTTATAATGCATTATACATAAAGGCTTTAAGTAAAGCGTTACCAAACTTTCCTTTAAATTGTGGCTGAATTGCACAGAAAGCAAGAGCTCCTTTTATAATCACTGGAGCTGTTTGATACTATAGAATAATGCTACATTAAATAAGAGTTGAACATTTAACTTTTCCCTATAAAAATAGGTTTTTGCATGTTACTGTTATTAATAAAAGTATTTTATCTGCATATCAGCTCAAGCTCAGAGCTTCACAGTTAAATCTCCAATAAACAAACGTGATATTAATAGCAACTGGACTTATTAACGCTAATCATTTTATGATTAATTTAACCTTATGATAAAGTGCTACTCAAATGTTAGTCTGGAGCAATGGCGTGGACTCTTTTGGCTGAAAACAGTAAGCTCAGCACAGGCACGCATTCTCGCTTTCTCCAGGAAAAAATCTGGTTTTCAGCTTCGGTTCGTGCGAATTGAGAGCCGGTGGCGATTCCATCAGGCCATTCACATGTTAAAGGCTCCTCGGTGGCCAAATGAAGAGATTCAGAGGCTTTTGTCTAGCAGCAGCGACAGTAAATGAGCGGAGCACAAAGAGCTATCTGTGAAGTCTTGAATGAGCTCCACAGGCCCGCTGCCAAAAACTTCAGGCCTTTCGACTCCTTTAAAGCCACATTCCCAATAACTTTCACTCAGACAGTTCAAACCAAGACCACGGAAATGTGTGTGTGGGGGGGGAGCTACCCTCTTTATTTCTGTGGCAAATGAGTACAGTTGGAGTTCAGAGCTTAAAGATCGCGACTACTTGAGCGTCTTCTACTTCAAACGACGTAGTGTGTTTTGAAAAGGCCAAAGCCAAGAAATACGAGCAAAGGAGGATTGATATCATTTCATGCAGGGATTTGAGATCTGGCCAGGAAGAACAACCAATAAACACACTGATGAAACGCAGGGCGGCAGATAACAGGAAAACGACACTACATTCCCCACAAATGACGTTTAAAACCCATTCATTCTTGATCGTGGAGTAATAACGGTATCAACATTTTTCTATGCACCAACAATTGGTGCAGAAACTATCTTCGCTCAAATATTGTTAGTAAATTTAATTAAAAATGGCAAAGGAAAAGAAACTAGAATTTAGAGTCCAACCCTCAATGCATGACCCAATCACGTCCCTTCATTCACATGATTGACAGGTCTTCTACCACCTGTTGAAATGTCTAAAGGCTTAATTCTCTCTAGCGCTGACCCAGAAACCTAAAAATGACTGACTGTTGTTTACATATTCTTTATGTCCTGGTTACTGGCGTACAGCAATGTAAATCGGTCAACCGGGAAAAACATATTGATTTATTAGCACCGTTTCCCATCGATAGTCCAGCAATGCTAAATGGCGTCATGGAAAAAAAAAAAAAAAAAGTGTACACTGAATATGTGCTGTAACCACCACTGACGTCTGGAGCTTTCAGTCATGCTAATATAGGAAACTAATTTATAAAGCTCTGATGAGTCGTTTTCAGCTCTTACTAGCTCCATCCTGTGGCTCTGAAATGATTCAGGGCAGGGCCGCAAATTCGACTCGCTCTTGCCCCTCTTGTCTTCTGAATGGTCCTTTGATGCTCAAATGTGAGGGAAATTGGCCATGCTTGAGCAAGCACTCCCACTCGGCACCGCCGCTTCCATATAATTTCATATCACAATTCACAATGCTCCTCTTTGTGTGCACTGCGATTATGAAGAGAAACAAATAAACATGATGGACGGGACCAGTGAACTACTTTTGGGAGGAGAGAAGAGACAAGATTATAGGAGCAACAACCAAGCAGGACACATCATGCCATATTTGTTTCATTATCATTACACTGCACAGTCAAACACTCAAACGTGCTGCGTAACACGAGAATGAACCTCATTGGCTCGAGAAGCTCAATCGTGCTGCGTAACACGAGAATGAACCTCATTGGTTCTCGCTGAAGCTCAAACGTGTTGCGTAACACGAGAATGAACCTCATTGGTTCTCGCTGAAGCTCAAACGTGTTGCGTAACACGAGAATGAACCTCATTGGTTCTCACTGAAGCTCAAACGTGTTGCGTAACACGAGAATGAACCTCATTGGCTCTTGAGAAGCTCAATCGTGCTGCGTAACACGAGAATGAACCTCATTGGCTCTCGCTGAAGCTCAATCGTGCTGCGTAACACGAGAATGAACCTCATTGGTTCTCGCTGAAGCTCAAACGTGCTGCGTAACACGAGAATGAACCTCATTGGTTCTCGCTGAAGCTCAAACGTGTTGCGTAACACGAGAATGAACCTCATTGGTTCTCACTGAAGCTCAAACGTGTTGCGTAACACGAGAATGAACCTCATTGGCTCTTGAGAAGCTCAATCGTGCTGCGTAACACGAGAATGAACCTCATTGGCTCTTGAGAAGCTCAATCGTGCTGCGTAACACGAGAATGAACCTCATTGGCTCTTGAGAAGCTCAATCGTGCTGCGTAACACGAGAATGAACCTCATTGGCTCTGAGAAGCTCAATCGTGCTGCGTAACACGAGAATGAACCTCATTGGCTCTTGAGAAGCTCAATCGTGCTGCGTAACACGAGAATGAACCTCATTGGCTCTTGAGAAGCTCAATCGTGCTGCGTAACACGAGAATGAACCTCATTGGCTCTTGAGAAGCTCAATCGTGCTGCGTAACACGAGAATGAGCCTCATTGGTTCTCACTGAAGCTCAATCGCGTGTTGCGTAACACGAGAATGAACCTCATTGGTTCTCACTGAAGCTCAAACGTGTTGCGTAACACGAGAATGAACCTCATTGGTTCTCACTGAAGCTCAAACGTGTTGCGTAACACGAGAATGAACCTCATTGGCTCTTGAGAAGCTCAAACGTGCTGCGTAACACGAGAATGAACCTCATTGGTTCTCGCTGAAGCTCAAACGTGCTGCGTAACACGAGAATGAACCTCATTGGTTCTCACTGAAGCTCAAACGTGTTGCGTAACACGAGAATGAACCTCATTGGCTCTTGAGAAGCTCAATCGTGCTGCGTAACACGAGAATGAACCTCATTGGCTCTTGAGAAGCTCAATCGTGCTGCGTAACACGAGAATGAACCTCATTGGCTCTTGAGAAGCTCAATCGTGCTGCGTAACACGAGAATGAACCTCATTGGTTCTCGCTGAAGCTCAAACGTGCTGCGTAACACTAGAATGAACCTCATTGGTTCGCTGAAGCTCAAACGCGTGCGCGTAACACTAGAATGAACCTCATTGGTTCTCGCTGAAGCTCAAACGTGCTGCGTAACACGAGAATGAACCTCATTGGCTCTCGCTGAAGCTCAATGCGTGCTGCGTAACACGAGAATGAAGCCTCATTGGTTCTCGCTGAAGCTCAAGCGTGCTGCGTAACACCAGAATGAACCTCATTGGTTCTCGCTGAAGCTCAAGCGTGCGCGTAACACTAGAATGAACCTCATTGGTTCTCGCTGAAGCTCAAACGTGCTGCGTAACACGAGAATGAGCCTCATTGGCTCTTGAGAAGCTCAATCGTGCTGCGTAACACGAGAATGAACCTCATTGGCTCTTGAGAAGCTCAATCGTGCAAGGCGTAACACGAGAATGAACCTCATTGGTTCTCGCTGAAGCTCAATCGTGATGCGTAACACGAGAATTAACCTCATTGGTTCTCGCTGAAGCTCAAACGTGCTGCGTAACACGAGAATGAACCTCATTGGCTCTTGAGAAGCTCAATCGTGCTGCGTAACACGAGAATGAACCTCATTGGTTCTCGCTGAAGCTCAATCGTGCTGCGTAACACGAGAATTAACCTCATTGGTTCTCGCTGAAGCTCAATCGTGCTGCGTAACATGAGAATGAACCTCATTGGTTCTCGCTGAAGCTCAATCGTGCTGCGTAACACGAGAATTAACCTCATTGGTTCTCGCTGAAGCTCAAACGTGTTGCGTAACACGAGAATGAACCTCATTGGCTCTTGAGAAGCTCAAACGTGCTGCGTAACACGAGAATGAACCTCATTGGTTCTCGCTGAAGCTCAAACGTGTTGCGTAACACGAGAATGAACCTCATTGGCTCTTGAGAAGCTCAAACGTGTTGCGTAACACGAGAATGAACCTCATTGGCTCTTGAGAAGCTCAATCGTGCTGCGTAACATGAGAATGAACCTCATTGGTTCTCGCTGAAGCTCAAACGTGTTGCGTAACACGAGAATGAACCTCATTGGTTCTCGCTGAAGCTCAAACGTGTTGCGTAACACGAGAATGAACCTCATTGGCTCTTGAGAAGCTCAATCGTGCTGCGTAACACGAGAATGAACCTCATTGGTTCTCGCTGAAGCTCAATCGTGATGCGTAACACGAGAATTAACCTCATTGGTTCTCGCTGAAGCTCAAACGTGCTGCGTAACACGAGAATGAACCTCATTGGTTCTCGCTGAAGCTCAAAGCGTGCTGCGTAACACGAGAATGAACCTCATTGGCTCGCTGAAGCTCAAAGCGTGCTGCGTAACACGAGAATGAACCTCATTGGCTCTTGAGAAGCTCAATCGTGCTGCGTAACACGAGAATGAACCTCATTGGTTCTCGCTGAAGCTCAAACGTGCTGCGTAACACGAGAATGAGCCTCATTGGCTCGCTGAAGCTCAAATGTGCTGCGTAACACGAGAATGAACCTCATTGGTTCTTGAGAAGCTCAATCGTGCTGCGTAACACGAGAATGAACCTCATTGGCTCTTGAGAAGCTCAATCGTGCTGCGTAACACGAGAATGAACCTCATTGGCTCTTGAGAAGCTCAATCGTGTTGCGTAACACGAGAATGAGCCTCATTGGCTCTTGAGAAGCTCAAACTTACTGATCTTGATTTTATCCATGAGGGATTTATTGGAGAAAGGAGTTATGTATCTAGGTCAGGAGAATTTCAAGATTACAGCATTTTGAATGTGCACGGATGAACCGTTGTGCACAATAAGCCATAAGAAAATCAGATTTCATGTTGCCTTTAGTAAAACCACACTGGCACATCGCAGGAGAGAGTCATCAACCGACACAAGACAGAAATTACTTTGACAAATAGATGACATACTTTCCTCCAAAACTTGACAAACTATGAAACAACCACCAAATCAAACAACATAAATACAACCACACCCAGAGATTTTAAATATATAAACTCTCCTGTGAATCGAATCAAAACATTTCATTACAAGCCAATCTGATGCTCATGCTGGTCTGGATGTTGTAAACACTGAGTAAGTGCTGGCAGAGAGTAAATGCTTAAAAGTGACTAAATCTTTCCAGGAGTCCATTATGTCTTGCTCAAAAAATGACTGTCCACAGGAGAAGGAAAACAGCTCCAGAAAGAACTGAGGCTATAGTTCAGATTCTGATCGCCTCCAACTCACCGCAGGCCATTTATTTATATAGCACATTATATTTTACAACATTTTATTTATATAGCACAAGTGCTTTACATAATTAATCATAACAAGATTCTTTGAAAGAGTTAGTCAAAAAAGACTCAGAAACGTAGAAGTTGCCGTTTGAATCGAAGTGAATTATCCCTGAAATCCCCCACTACACCAACTGAAATAACCCGGCTTACATGCAAATCAATAACCTGGCAATGCAAGCAAACCGCGTTTACAGGACTGCATTACAAAAAACAGTGGTGACATCAAGTTAAGCATCCATGTATTTCACTCTATTAATTATGGGAGTTGTGATGTTAAATAAAGCATTAAAAACCTCAAAGTATTGCAAAATGACAGACTTTTTAGACTCTCTCGTTTTTTTTAACGAATCTGTTGAGTAAATGATTCAAAGACTCGCTCATAAAGATTTCTTGAGTGAATGATTCAATGACTCTCTCAAAGACTTCACTTGTTTCATTACTGGATGAACCAGTGTTTTTGAACGAATCTCTTGAGTGAATGATTCAATGACTCACTCATAAAGACTTCACTTGTTTCATTACTGGATGAATCAGTGTTTTTGAACGAATCTCTTGAGTGAATGATTCAATGACTCTCTCGTTTTATTACCGGACGAATCAGTGTTTTTGAATGAATCTCTTGAGTGAATGATTCAATGACTCTCTCGTTTTATTACCGGACGAATCAGTGTTTTTGAACGAATCTCTTGAGTGAATGATTCAATGACTCTCTCGTTTTATTACCGGACGAATCAGTGTTTTTGAACGAATCTCTTGAGTGAATGATTCAATGACTCTGCTTTCTCTGAATCAGTGTTTTTATTACCGGACGAATCAGTGTTTTTGAATGAATCTCTTGAGTGAATGATTCAATGACTCGCTTTCATTACTGGATGAATCAGTGTTTTTGAACTAATCTCTTGAATGAATGATTCAATGACTCTCTCGTTTCATTACCGGATGAATCAGTGTTTTTGAATGAATCTCTTGAGTGAATGATTCAATGACTCACTCATAAAGACTTCACTTGTTTCATTACTGGATGAATCAGTGTTTTTGAACGAATCTCTTGAGTGAATGATTCAATGACTCTCTCGTTTTATTACCGGACGAATCAGTGTTTTTGAATGAATCTCTTGAGTGAATGATTCAATGACTCTCTCGTTTTATTACCGGACGAATCAGTGTTTTTGAACGAATCTCTTGAGTGAATGATTCAATGACTCAGTGTTTTTGAGCGAATCTCTTGAGTGAATGATTCAATGACTCTCTTTTTATTACCGGACGAATCAGTGTTTTGAATGAATCTCTTGAGTGAATGATTCAATGACTCGCTTTCATTACCGGATGAATCAGTGTTTTTGAATGAATCTCTTGAGTGAATGATTCAATGACTCACTCATAAAGACTTCACTTGTTTCATTACTGGATGAATCAGTGTTTTTGAAGCGAATCTCTTGAGTGAATGATTCAATGACTCTCGTTTTATTACCGGACGAATCAGTGTTTTTGAATGAATCTCTTGAGTGAATGATTCAATGACTCTCGTTTTATTACCGGACGAATCAGTGTTTTGAACGAATCTCTTGAGTGAATGATTCAATGACTCTCGTTTTATTACCGGACAAATCAGTGTTTTTGACTGAATCTCTTGAGTGAATGATTCAATGACTCGCTTTCATTACTGGATGAATCAGTGTTTTGAACTAATCTCTTGAATGAATGATTCAATGACTCTCTCGTTTCATTACCGGATGAATCAGTGTTTTTGAATGAATCTCTTGAGTGAATGATTCAATGACTCACTCATAAAGACTTCACTTGTTTCATTACCGGATGTATTTTTCCCAGTACTTCTGTGATGAGTTGAATGATTGTAAGACAGAAATAATGATCATGTGTGGTTGAAAAGACTGTTTGTGAAGTTGTTTCATATCTGTGATTTTGTCAAAGGTTTAATAGACACAGATGAATCACTGTCCTTTATGAATGATTAATCGTGCAGCTCTACCACACGTGCTGTCGGCTTATTAAGCATAATCGGGTTAAGAACGTGCATGTTAAATGCACTCATTATTTTGTGAGAAACACTCATACTCTGTATTACACAAAAGCAGCCATTAATAAATCTGTAAAATATCCACAGAATCAAACATCCATTAGTGTAACAGCAAGGCCTAACGACAGAACGAGCGCAGCTGCAGCGCTGGACTCTGATTCACGGCTTTATTCCCTTCAGGATGTCCCAACTCACTGGACCTACTTCACGTTAACAGTCTCGGGAGTCACACAAAGACACGGCCGATGAACTACACACACAAAGCCAGTGCTGTGAGCGCGAACAAACCAATGCTCTCACGCGTTCTCACACGGTCAGCTGCGGCGGGGTGAATCAAGCCGGTTCTGTTGTTGTCTGCTTCGCTCCTGCCAGCTTCCTCCGAACATTTCTGGAGAACTCGAAACACAGGCCTCAGCTCATGCCATAAAAAACAAAGGATGAAACGCTGTCGACTTAACGAGGAAATACTTCAAAGAGTAAATAAAAACAAGATGTTGGCTTGTGAGTTATCACCATGAGCATTTAAAGCAATAGCTCAGCAAACTTACTCGACCTCATGTCATTCCAAACCTGTATTTGTTATTTTGTTGTTATTTTCTCAATAGAACATAAAAGAGATGTTTTGAAGAATCTCCAAGAGCTGCATGAAGCTCCTCTACCTTTGTTTTCCAAAGAGAAAATAACAGCATGCCGGTTTGGAAACACTGAGGGTCAAATCAACCAAATTTCAGAAACGTCCCCGGCTCAAATTTTGATTTTGTTCATATTTCCCGTGTAGAAAGACAAACATAATGAAAGGCAGAATATGAAACGTCACAGATGGATATTGACGGAGTAATCTCTGTTTTGTAGAGGAGGCTCAATGACAGTTTCCACCTGAGATCTGGAGCCAAATGACAGGGGTGTAAACATGACTTTAGAAAGATGGCAGCATCATTATTTTATTCTCACACAGAGATCGGCAGATCTATTAGTGAAATCTGTTGACTTTATCAATCTGTGCTGCATTATATGCCAACGGTGAGCGCTCAAACATGGGGAATAAGCACTTCTTGTGTTTCTTTGCCTCAAGTTTGCATGCCTGTAACTCCAGAAGTATTAAAGATATCTGAATATCCTTTCAGATTCTGGTTCTTAATGAACATTTCTTTTGGTTTCTCCATTTTAAAGACCCTCGACGGTTCAGTCCCAGAGATGTGCAGGTCTCAATGCGGCTCCATGAGTAAAATGAACACATTTTCAGTGGCCAAAAACTAAATGTGGGTCACTTTGCACACAGCTGATACTGTTTATATTTAAAGAGGAATATCTGAAGAACAAATAATGTTAAAACTGTAAATGTACCTTTATCAACACAAGAACATTCCTGTCTGAGTGCCATAAATATTCCCTTTCCAAAGTTTGCATGCCTGTAACTCAAAAAGTATTAAAGATTTAAAGTTCTTCAACTTTTCTTTTGAAATCTTCATTTTCAAATAAGGCCCTGTATCATTCAATCCCAGAGATATGGAGATTTCAAAGTAACTCAAATTGTTACCCATTTGCTGCATTGAGATCTGCACATCTCTGGGACTGAACCGTCGAGGGTCTTTAAAATGGAGAAACCAAAAGAAATGTTCATTAAGAACCAGAATCTGAAAGGATATTCAGATATCTTTAATACTTCTGGAGTTACAGGCATGCAAACTTGAGGCAAAGAAACACAAGAAGTGCTTATTCCCCATGTTTGAGCGCTCACCGTTGGCATATAATGCAGCACAGATTGATAAAGTCAACAGATTTCACTAATAGATCTGCCGATCTCTGTGTGAGAATAAAATAATGATGCTGCCATCTTTCTAAAGTCATGTTTACACCCCTGTCATTTGGCTCCAGATCTCAGGTGGAAACTGTCATTGAGCCTCCTCTACAAAACAGAGATTACTCCGTCAATATCCATCTGTGACGTTTCATATTCTGCCTTTCATCGCTATTTATGCATTTCTCTCACCAGACAAAACAATTATCAAAATCAGCCGGGGACCTCTGGTTGAGTTGACGCGTTATGGCCCAGAAGTTATGTTTCTGGCCGAACTATTGCTTTAAAGTCAGCATGAAACGGACATTGCGATATATTGTGCCGTATATCCGAGGTGAAGCACTTCTCAAACAAGAACAAATGTAGGGCGGGGCTTGATTTTGTTTGAGGGGAATTGATTGGATGGTTGCTATTGGTGGATCTCATGTGAGTGACAGGTTGCCCCGCCCTCGTCATCAGAGAAGAGATGTCACTGTTATTCTGATTCAAGAATGTTTGACCTCATGGCGACTACTATTAAATGCTTTTGTTATTGTGCTGAAACTAAAAACAGGTTAATCGGATAACCAAGTGATGAGAGATTCCTGAGGTCTGAACGTGAAGAGACAGACAGAGAGCGTGTTTATCTTTCTCTCAGTGCTTCAGTCCATCTGGCCTACAGCCCTTCTTAGTGTCCCAAAGCCCATAATTCAGTCGGGAGCTTTTAAATAGTGGTAAACATCCGTGGAAGTGGCGCCTCTCTCTCCTCATCTGCCCGTTTCAGAGTGGAAACCCAGAGAGCCGACACAATACAGGCTATTCTACTCGCTCAAAACCTCAGCATCTATTCAAACATGTGCAGGACAGATTATACAAGACTTTATATTGAGACCAAGCACAACTGTTGATGAGCGATGGGTGGAAAACAATGCTGAATGCAAACTAAATGAAAGGGAAGAGAAAAGACCTCCCATTTGTTTTGCTGTAGATGTAAAAGTTTGTGCATCCTACCAAACTCTTCAGTATTTTGCTGTAAATTCATGTCTTTGGAAGAAGCTTGTCAAATTAGACGGTTGTGTGACGCACAAAAAACAATCAAGTAAATCAAATTAAACATTTTTGTATGGTTAATGCGGCTGCTTGATGTTCAGTGTAAAACCTGTGAACTAAAGAACCACTGATCTGAGTTATAAATCATAGACATTTTTAATATATTCTTTTATATAAAATATTTTCTTTGCATGATCAAAGTGAAAACAAACAATCCTAATGAGGAGTGGATCAAATTCAAATGAATGGACAATTCAATTTTCAAACAGAATCGCAAGAGAACAATGTTTACCCAGCTAGCAGAGAACGTTCTGGCAAAGTTATGAACAAACGTTAACAGAACGTTATCTGGTCTTTAATAATGTTCTTCTAAAAACAATTATACATTGTTCATGGACTGTATATTTTTCCTGAAACATGTTCCTCTAACGTTTTTTAAAGTACTACTTGTTTCAGAACGTTCAGGCAACATTCAAAAGTAACGGTTCAGGCAACATTCAAAAGTAACGGTTCAGGCAACATTCAAAAGTAACATTCCCCTAAAGTTTGCAAAAATTACACAATCAAATGTTTCCTTAACGCTCGAATAACCAAGAAAAAAAACCGTTAAAAGACGTTAAAAAAAAACTTGACGGTTTGAACGTTCAGGTAACATTCAAAAGTAACGGTTCAGGCAACATTCAAAAGTAACGGTTCAGGCAACATTCAAAAGTAACGGTTCAGGCAACATTCAAAAGTAAATTCCCTAAAGTTTATTACACAATCAAATAAAGTTAACCAAAAAAACCGTTAAACAATCAAATATTTCCTTAACGTTCAGGTAACATTCGAATAACCAAGAAAAAACCGTTAAGACGTTCAAAAAAAAAACATTCCCTACGGTTTTCAAATATTTCTCTTAACGCTGAATTCAGGTAACATTCAAAAGTCAGGTAACATTCAAAAGTAACGGTTCAGGCAACATTCAAAAGTAACGGTTCAGGCAACATTCAAAAGTAACGGTTCAGGCAACATTCAAAAGTAACATTCCCCTAAAGTTTGCAAAAATTACACAATCAAATATTTCCTTAACGCTCGAATAACCAAGAAAAAAACCGTTAAAGACGTTTAAAAAACTTGACGGTTTGAAGTTTCTGGGAATACTCAAAAATAACGTCTTTAATAGGTAATGGGGACGTTAGCAAAACGTCCTAATAACATATTTTGGTTAGCAGGCTACAACAAAAACAAAATAGCAAACTGCTGTCAAACTAGCGACTGTTACTTCAGTCTACTCTCGTTTCCAGCTGACATGAGATGTGGAAATCTCTTTAGTGTAATCCCTAATCTCACTCCTCAGAGCTCCGTTACCTGCACTAATACCTGGACCACTCTCGAACCGTGTCAGACACACACACACACACACACACACACACACACACACACACACACACACACACACACTTTCCGCAGAAACAAAGCGAAAGACGCTTCCAAGTTTCCAAAGCAGTCGCGCGCGCGTTAGTTCTGAGGTAAACATCACCGTCCGAGGGAAAAACGCTCACACGCGCAAACTTTCAAACTACAGCGCGGGTGTATTCAATAAACTCGGTTTTAAAGTGTACATACCCATTTTTTCACGCGTCCCAGCACTTCTGCAGCAGCCGCATCAACTGTTGAGAGTTTAACGGGTAACGGGAACGCCGACTCCGCGAGCGCAGACTGACACGCACACGCGCCAACTCGGAGTGCAGTAGGTGCACGGGCGCGTGACGTCAGCAGAGGGATTACCCTCCCCCTCCTCCTGTGTGTGTGTGTGTGTGTGTGTGTGTGCGTGCGTGCGTGCGTGTGTGTGTGTGATATTATTAAAAATACATAATAATTATACACAGAGTACACACAAATTAAATCATTTCAACCTTTAGTTGAAAAAAGTTGCTACCTTACATTTTTAAGTACACTCAGCTTGGATGTTGGTCTTGGACTTAAAAAAGGAGTTGAATCTTAAATAAAAAAGTTTTTTTTTAAAATGGCTTAACTTATTTTGATGAGTTTTGACTTATTTTGATCATAACTTATTGATCATATCATTTTTACAGTGCAATAATAATAATATTACATTATTAAATAAAATTATTACATATAAAAATTTAAATTTTGTTATTTTATTTTATTATGCAAAAAAAATCTAATTAATAATTCAAGTTCAAATGTTCTGATATTTTAGCTGATATTTTATTATTAATAATAATAATAATAATAATTATTATTATTATTATTATGCAAGTAATATAAGTTAAAATGTCAAATATTAGATGACTAATTTATAAGTTGATTTAATGTCATGTTGTGAACTACATTACTGCATGATATCTATAAATAAATAAATATTATTATTATTATTAAATCAGATATCAGGTATAATGCAGGTCTCAACATGACTGATTAAATGTAGTGTAAATTGTTTATTTTATTATTTTATTTTGTTTATTTTGAAAATAATTCAAATTAATAATTCAAGTTAAAATGTCTGATATTTAGCTGATATTATGCAAGTAATATAAGTTAAAATGTCAACTATTAGTTGATTTATGGCTCTGATGAGGATGATGGTGATGGTGATGATGGCAATGAGTGATGAGGATGATGGTGATGATGGTGATGATGGTGATGATAGTAATGGAGATGATGATGATGATGATGATGATGATGATGGTGATGATGATGGTGATGATGGTAATGGAGATGATGATGATGATGATGGTGATGATGGTGATGATAGTAATGGAGATGATGATGATGATAGTAATGGAGATGATGATGGTGATGATGATGGTGATGATGATGGTGATGATGGTGATGATAGTAATGGAGATGATGATGATAATGATGATGGTGGTGATGATGGTGATGATAGTAATGGAGATGATGATGGTGATGATGATGATGATGATGGTGATGATAGTAATGGAGATGATGATGGTGATGATGATGATGATGATGATGATGATGATGATGATGATGATGATGATGATAATGGAGATGATGATGATGATGATGATGGTGATGATGGTGGTGATGATGGTGATGATGGTGATGATGGTGATGATAGTAATGGAGATGATGATGATGGTGATGATGATGATGATGGTGATGATAGTAATGGAGATGATGATGATGATGATGATGGTGATGATGGTGGTGATGATGGTGATGATAGTAACGGATGATGATGATGATGATGATGGTGGTGATGGTGGTGATGATGGTGATGATAGTAATGGAGATGATGGTGATGATGATGATGATGATGATGATGATGGTGATGATAGTAATGGGATGATGATGATGATGATGTGATGATAGTAATGGAGATAGTGATGATGATGATGATGATGATGATGATGGGATGATGATGGATGATGATAGTGATGATGATGGATGATGATGTGATGATGATTGATGATGTTGGTGATGATGGTGGTGATGATGGTGAT